>CAUYRH010134416.1:0-19031 GCA_963574655.1 Perodicticus potto
GTTTTTTTTTCTTTTTTCTTTACAGAGCCTCAAGCTGTCACCCTGGATAGAGTGCTGTGGCATCACAGCTCACAGCAACCTCCAACTCCTGGGCTCAAGCGAGTCTCCTGCCTCTGCCTCCCAAGTAGCTGGGACCACAGGTGCCCGCCACAACGTCCGGCCATTTTTTGGTTGCAGCAGTCGTCGTTTGGCGGGCTGGGGCTGGATTTGAACCAGCTAGCTCAGGTGTATGTGGCTGGTGCCTTAGCCTCTTGAGCCACAGGCGCCAAGCCCATTTGTTTTGTTTTTGCATTTTTAGCCGGGGCCAGGTTTGAACCCACCACCTCTGGTTTATGGGGCTGGTGCCCTACTCCTTTGAGTCACAGGCACCGCCCTGAAATCCATTTGCTTTGCAGGTTAAATGAATTTTTTTCCTGTTTATTACTGAGAGCACTCACACCTTTTGGAGACACAGTAACCAGCCAAGCACACTCACAGGTGACAAAAAGGGCCATAGCACTCAGGCCTGTGCCCTGTCACTGCAGGTGTGAGACCACGTGGTTGTAAACCACCCACAGCCCCTCACTCCACCTGAAAGATGCCGGGTTTCAAAGGGTGATGAGGGCTAACCATGCAGTGGCAGCACAGAGCACTGCTGCATGCAGAGCTCAGCACAGGTGACAAGCACAGAACAGGGTTGGCCAGCACCCCCAGCACTGCCCAAAGGGGACAAACAGGAGGTCGAATCAGGTCCAATCACCTCTTGCAATACCCAGAGTTGTACTTGGTGAGAAAGCAGGGCGTTCTTACCAAGGTAGGGGTTGGGGGGATAAAGCTGACATGGGTAGCTCCACAAAGGACACAGAATACATGGCCTAGGGATGTGGACTAGAAAGAAAAGGTCACCTGAAGAGTCAGTAAAACCAGACCCATCAAGGTCACCTGAGCTGCTGGGGCAAGCTGTGGCCCAGAGAGGACTGGGACTGGAGAGACATCATGCAGAAGGAAACAGGCCCCTCGCAAAAGGCCAAAGATGGCAGCAAAGGCTTCTGAGTACAGGAAGGACCCAGACTAGTCAAGCACACAGAGATGGAAGGTAGGATAAGGGGCTGGGGAGTTATCATTAATGGAGATAGAATGTCAGTTTGGGAAGATGGAAAACATTCTGGAGCAGGGAGCTGCCATCAGCACAGCAGCATGAATATGCTTAACACTGCCGACTGCACACATAAGAATAGTTTCGTTTTGTTTTGTTTAAAAACAGAGTCTCACTCTGTCAGCCTGGGTAGAGTACTATGGCCTTATAGCTCACAGCAACCTCAAACTCCTGGATTCAAGTGATCCTCCTGACTCAGTCTCCTGAGTAATTTGGACTACAGGTACCTGCCACCATGCCTAACTAGTTTTTCTATTTTTAGTAGAGATGGGGTCTCGCTCTTGCTCGAACTCCTGAGCTTAAGCCATCCCTCCAACTCAGCCTCCCAGAGTGCCGGAATTATAGGCATGAGCCACCCAGCCTGCCCTCTTAAGAATGGCTAAAACAGATACAGAGGTCTCTGATTTATGTAAAAAAAAAAAAAGACAAAAAAGAAAAGTTAGGGAAAAAACAATTAAAAAAGAAAAATGGTTGAAGTGGCAAATCTTCTATGCTAGGTATATTTTACTACAATTTAAAAAGAAAACAGAGGGGCGGCACCTATGGCTCAGTGACTAGGGCGCTGGCTCCATATACCAATGGTGGTGGGTTCAAACCCTGCCCTGCCCAAACTGCAACAGAAAAATAGCTGGGACTTGTGGCGGGCACCTGTAGTCCCAGCTACTCAGGAGGCTGATGCAAGAGAATCGCCTAAGCCCAAGAGCTGGAGGTTGCTGTGAGCTGTGATGCTACAGCACTCTACCAATGGTGACAAAATGATACTCTGTCTCAAAAAAAATAAAAATAAAAATAAAAAAAATAAAAAGAAAACAGAAAAAAGTCCTCTGAGCAGGGGAAGAGGGAAGAAGAGTCACTCTGGGCAATAGGCTGAGCCATTTTGGCTGTGTGCCACCTCTTGTGGTGGCTGTGAGCCCCCCGGCCCCGTCCTGCTCCGGAGGCTAACCCTCTGGGGCTGGCTGGCCTGTTCACAGGGTCTGCCTTCCTGCTCAGAGGCAGCCATGCTTTCTACCAGCAGAAATAGAAGCGGGAGCTGTTTTGATGCCTCCAAGCCCTACACTAGCACTGACCAAAAATGCAGGTAGTTCAGTAGCTGAGGGAAAATATGCTTCATAAATTCCAAAAGTTTCTAAAACATAAAACAATAGAGGGTTTGTCTCCAACTGACTTTGGTTTCCTGCCATTCAAGCTGCGTGGGCCTCAGTATTTCTCACCCCAGTTCTCCATCACACAGGTTTCCAACCTGGGTCAGGCCTGGGAGAGCCAGACAGAGATTCAGGAAGCAAGAAGAATCTGCACTGAGAGGACTTGGTCCTGAGTTTCCTCCAGCTGAAGTTCTTAAGGAAAAGGCCTTTCCAGGGTAACACAGAGGTGAAAAGGCAGGGTTCTCCCCATCCTGGATACTTACTCAGGGAAATGACAGCACATACCAGAGCACTGTACACTAATGTTCAGAGAAGCTCAGTTCAAAACTGCCCTGAGCTGCAAACCACCACGGTGCTCTTCAACAGGTGAACAGATAACAAATGATGGTTCATCCCTGTTACCCTAGGAAACGGCTCGGCAACAAAAAGTAGCAAACCACTGATACTCTGGAACTCGTGGATGCATCTTGAAAGCATCCTGCAAAGTGACAGAAGACATGGACAGGCGTGGTGACTCACACCTGTAATGCTAGCACTCTGGGAGGCCAAGGTGGGTGGATTGCCTGAACTCAGGAATTCAAGACCAGCCTGAGCAAGAGCGAGACCCCATCTCTACTAAAGATAGAAACACTAGCTGGGTATGGTGGTGCATGCCTGTAGTCCCAGCTACTCGGGAACCTGAAGGAAGAAGATCACTTGAGCCCAAGAATTTGAGGTTGCTATGAGCCATGATGATGTGACGGCACTCAAGCCAGGGCAACACAGTAAGACTGTGCCTCAAAAAAATTGACAGGCTCGGTTCCCGTAGCTCAGTGAATGTGGCGCCAGCCACATACACCAAGGCTGAAGGGCTTGAGCCCAGCCCGGGCCTGCTAAACAACAATGACAACTCCAACCAAAAAATAGCCCAGTGTTGTGGCAAGCTGTAGTCCAGCTACTAGGGAGGCTGAGGCAAGAGAACTGCTTGAGCTCAAGAGTTTGAGGTTACTGTAAGCTATGATGCCACAGCACTCAACCGAGGGCAACAAAGTGAGACTCTGTCTCAAGTAAATAAATAAATAAATACATATAAAAACCCAAAGTGAAAGATGACACAAAAAGCTTCACATTGTATGATTCTATTTATGTAACAATCTGGAAAAGGTAAAATTTAGGGACAGATATCAGTGAGCTGCCTGGGACCAGAAGTGACTACATGGGACATGGGGAACTTGTGGGTGACAGGAATACTATCTGGGCAGCTGCTCACTGAGCAGTCTAACTGGAAAGGATAGGTTTTACTACACACACAGCAGACTCAACGAATCTGACCTGAAATAAGCAAGAAAAGAGGGGAAGGAAGAAGGACAGACTCTGGTATCAGGCCCACATTTCCATCCTGAACCCTGTGAACGGCCAGCTGTGAGACCCCAGCAGACCACCTGCCTCTGGTGCCACAGCTCCCAGTCTCTCCATCTGTGACTTGAAGCCAGCTTCCCTTTTGGAGGGCTGCTGGGAGGATTGGCTGAGCCTGGCACACTGCAAGCACTTCGTAAATGTTTGCTCTTATTTACTCTCAGGATTTGTATTTTGGTCCCAAGAAGCTCAGATTCTGATGGGAGTGTGGGCAAGGACCGCTTCAAATGTGCAAAGAATGCCTCGTCCTCCAAATATAAACTGAATGTTTGCAGGCCTCAGGCCAGCTGCTCCCCAGCCTGCGCCGGCTCGCAGCCTGGAGAACAGGTGCCGGTACAGGCACAGCCTGGTACGCCTCCTCCGCTGAGTGTGGGACCAAAAGCCGCCCTCGCCTGCTGGACTAGAGAGGAAGGGAACAGTGGGTGGGGTGAGTAGAGGGTCTGGGAGGCTGCTGCGAGGTTGCATGTCTGTCTGAACCTGGAGAGCCCAGAGGAGGGCCTGAAATCTTGAGGGGGAAAACTTGGTGGAGTTAGTGCTACCCTGAGGATCCTCCTTGAGAGATCACATAGGAAAAGGTCTCTTTTATCAAAGTCGGGAAACTCTGGATCAGTCAGTCTCTTTTCACCGTGAGGTTGAGTGCTATGGCATTATAGCTCACAGCAACCTCAAACTCTTGGGCTCAAACAATTCTCTTGCCTTAGCCTCCCAATTAGCTGGGACTACAGACACCTACTACACAGCCCAGCTAGGTTTTCTATATTTTTTTTTTAGTAGAGATGGGGTCTCACTCTTGCTCAGACTGGTCTTGCACTCCTAAGCTCAGGCAATCGATCTGCCTTGGCGGCCTAGAGTACTGGGATTATAGGCATGAGCCACCACGCCTGGCCCAATCTCTTTCTCATTAATCAGCAGACATCTGCTAAACATTTAACTATGTAGCAGGCACTACCAAGTGTCTGGACACAACAGCAGCCCCAGCTGCTCGCACTGTTATTCCTGCTGCACTGATGATGGTTCCAGGGAGTTGCTATAACCTGAGTTCCAGGGCCACTCACCTCCTAAAGTACTGACGTGGGACTTGAATCTTCGTTGTATCTGTGCTGTGGGCACTGTAAATCTAAGGGAAATAGCACTTGGCCTTGTCCAAGGCCTCTGGGCAACCCCTCAGAGCACAGTATGATCTGCAGAGTGGCCTGGGGCTGGTAGTGCTGGTGCACCTCTGGGGCTAGGCAGAGGAAGGGAGGGCTGCCCATGGAGCAACTCCACCTCTGGGTTGGAAGGCTCAAGGCACACAGCTGGGAGTCTGGGCCAAGGGGCCCTGTCCAAGTAGCAAGGGGTCAGGATGGCTCCCAAGCTGGGATGGAGTCAGCAGGAGGGCAAATGAGAACTGAGGGGACGAGTCACCCTGGATCAGGGCTGGCTCCAAGTGTCACTCCCTGGATGGCTAGAGGGGTAATTTTTGGCTAGAGGCAGGAAACAAGGAACAAGAAGACGATATTAGCAATGTAGCCCCAGACCTCAGGCTCTCAGTCTCCACTTCTGGGCTGAGAGTCTGACTTTGGGCTGGAAGGAGAGCAGAGGGTGGCCTCTGTCCACTTCAGGAGAGCTCAGAAGTCCTCCACAGTAACTACCCACCAGGGTCAAAGATCTGTGTGATGCAAGTTCTGGGGATTCCTTCACACCATGGCACCCTACAGTGTGGTATGTGCGCACACCGCCCTGCCTGGGTTTAAGTCCTAGCACCAACACTTGTAGTCTGTGTGTCATCTTCGGCCAACTACTCAATTTTCCTAGGTCTGTTTCCTCATCTGAAAGGTAGTAGCTTCCTCGCAGATGCAGCTGCTATGATACCACAATGGAGCTCACTGACGTGGCCATGGACAGCAGAATGGCAGGCAGAATGGAAGCTGGCCAGGTATCCAATCTCTTAGTCTAAGTTGAAACAATACTTTCCTGCTAACATAGTTTTGTAGGGGAAACTTGAGGCACAAAAATTCCACCTTAGTTCACAGTCGCCTAGTGACAACAGAGTGGAATGCACCAGCCAAGCCCCTGAGCAGCCTCCTGCCACTGCCCATTGTGGCCCTGGTGTGCTCCCAGGCTCTGCTGTGACTATGAGGGTGGCCAGGGGTACCAGCCCTGCCACACCCCAGCTGCCCTTTGGAATGCCCTTTATCAGTCACATGGGCAGCACTCATGAATGAATGCTGTCCCCATAGGCCACCTGTCTCTGCTGACACAGGAGAATTGTATCTTTAAGTCACTCAAGATTAGCACAAGGGTGAGAGTAGCCCGAGACCCCAACAGGAACCTGCTTCTCTCCCCTAAGGCAATTCTCAGGGTCCCTCACAGAGCCCAGCCTGCATCCTGACTGCTTTGGGCCTTCGCTGGCCCTACCTTATCTTTGCACACAGTATTTCCTGCACACATTAGGGGACAAGGGAAAAAGAATCCAAGAGGGGGCAGGCCGATAGGGTGGGGAATGGAAGTAAATGTAATTAGCAACTGCTAGGATACATGCAGCCTCCACAAGAACGTGTGTTCCCAGGGAACAGCGCAGCACACTACGGCAAGGCATGCCGCCCACCAGGCCGGTGCTGTTGGCCCCATCTTTCTGAGGGAAACACCTGGTTTCCACACCACCAGCAAAGGGAGCAAAAGGCGGCCAGCCCAGTGCCTGGAATGCACTGCCCTGCCCTGACTTCCTCTGCTGGACAGGGAGACATGGGCCTTTGCATAACTGAAGGGCAGAGCTCCAGGAAGGAGAAATCCACTCCTCCCACATCACCTAGCGGTCCCCACCCTGGAGTCTACATCAGCACCTGCAAGAGGCAGCCAGTGATGGTCTTCCTCCTGAAGACAAAACACTGACACTAAACCCCAACTGGGTACCTTTTTTCTATCACAAAAAACTCATTTTTGCCATTACACATATATATCAGATAGTGGTATAATAAGTGGTTTTTTCCCCCCCTTTTTGAGATGGAGTCTCGCTATGTCACCCAGACTGATCTTAAATTCCTGGGCTCAAGCAATCCTCCCCCCTCAGCCTCTCCAGTAGCTAGGATTACAGGTCAGCACCACCTTGCCCAGCAAGTAAAATACATTTAAACCAAGACCTCTAGGCCTATGGAAGGGAAGACCTAGTCTGATGAAATCAGTTTGACTTCGTGATATCTCAAAATTGAAGCCATGTGATTTTCTTTCAGACATCCTTCCCTTCCTATGACACAAGGAGATAGGCCTTCTGTGGGCCCAGGGGACCAGCAGGCCCCACAAGGCAGAGCACCGGTAGTGAGCCTCATCTCCCACTGGCTCACTCCTCCAATCTGTCATTTACATAGGCAACCCTAGGGCCAGACAGACAGGCGTGCCCATGTCCCCCCCAGCCCCCAGTAGCACCTATACTTCAAGTGCCAAGTTGGGACCTGTCCCCAAGACAGCAAGTGCAGGCACCACTGCCTATCTCTCTCCTAATGAGGAAAGGAAGCAGAGGAGCATCCCAGTGGGGACAGCCAGGGCACTCATACAAGACATTCAGTCCCAGCTGCTCAGCCTGCTAAGCTGAGGACAGCGGCCAAAGGGCCCAAGATAGTCCAGCAGGGAAACTTCACAACACTGGTGGAAAACCGCTGTTTCAGAGTTCCTTTTTTAAGACAAGGGGGTCTTCAAGAACCCTAAAGCCCACCAGGCATAGGGGCTCATGCCTGAAATCCTAGCACTTTAGGAGGCTGAGGCAGGTGGAGTGCTTGAGCTTAGGAATTTAAGACCAGCCTAAGCAAGAACAAGACCCCCATCTCCACCAAAAATAGAAAAATTAGCTGGGCATTGTGGTGGGCGCCTGTAGTTCCAGGCACTCGAGGCTAAGGCAAGAAGATCACTTGAATCCAAGAGTTTGAGGTTGTTATAAGCTATGACGTCACAGCATTCTACCCAGGATAACAGAGTGAGACTCTGTCTCAAAAAAAAAAAAAAAAAAAAAACAGGGCGGTGCCTGTGGCTCATAAAGTAGGGCGCCAGCCCCATATACCAAAGGTGGTGCGTTCAACTCGGCCAAACTGCAAAACAAAAATAGCCAAGTGTTGTGGCGGATGCCTGTAGTCCCAGCTCCTCAGAAGGCTGAGGCAAGAGAATCGCCTAAGCCCAGAAGTTGGAGGTTGCTGTGAGCTGTGATGCCACAGCACTCTACCAAGGGCGATAAAGTGAGACTCTGTCTCTACAAACAAAACAACAAAAAAAATCCTATTCTAGTACTCTGGGAGGCCGAGGTGGTTGTTTTGCCTATGAGGTTTGCCTGAGTGCATAGGTTTGAGACCAACCTGAACCAGATCAAAACCTTGCCTCTAAAAATAGCCGGGCATTGTGGCAGGTGCCTGTAGTTCCAGCTACTGGAGCGGCTGAAGCAAGAGAACTGCTTGAGCCCAAAAGTTTGAGGCACTCTACCAAGGGCAACAAAATGAGACTCTGTCTTGGGAAAAAAAAAAAAAAGAACCCTAAATCCTTCCACTCAAAGACTAACTCAGCTCCAAAGACACACAGCAGGAGCACTCTGGCCAGATAAACTTCCTGTGCCCTGTTGTTCCTTATCCCAGGATGTGCCACATCAGCTCACCTGCCAGAATTTCTCTATCTTATGGCCAGGGGAGTCCCCTCTGCTATGGAAAAGATAGCTCAATACAGCCTTAAACAAAGTCCCTCCTTGGCCCTGGAGGCAGACTGAAAACATTTTCCCTCTGTGGTTCTCTTTCTGTAAGAGGAAGACATGGGCCTCTGTAAGAGTAACTTATTCGGATTCTTTGGCCTTGCTTTGGCAGATGACAAGCCTTTTGCCTATTAGGCATTTTCTTAAAACCAGGTTGGAACAACAATAGCAGTACGAAAGAAAAAGAACTGGCCCCTACGTTTTGTTTGAGACAGAGTCTCACTCTATTGCCCTGGTTAGAGTGCCATGGCATCATCATAGCTCACAGAAACGTCAAACTCTTGGACTCAGGCGATCTTCTTGCCTCAGCCTTCTCTCCCTCTTGCTCAGGCTGGTCTTAAACTCCTGAGCTATAGGAATCCATCAGCCTTAGCCTCCCAGAGTGCTAGGATTATAGGTATGAGCCGTCGTGTCCAGTCTAGCCCTTACTTTTTTTTGAGACAGAGTCTCACTATGCTGCCCTCGTTAGAGTGCTGTGGCATCACAGCTCAAAGCAACCTCAAACTCTTGCGCTTAAGTGATTCTCTTGCCTTAGCCTCCCAAGTAGTTGGGACTACAGGCACCCGCCACAACACACGATTATTTTTTGTTGCAGTTGTCATTGTTGTTTAGCTGGCCTGGGCTGGGTTCAAACCTGCCAGCCTCGGTGTATGTGGCTGGTGCCATAAGCACTGTGCTATGGGCACTGAGCAGGCCCTTACCTTTTTAATAAACAAATCCCCTGGCTTGGCACCTATAGCTCAAGTGGCTAAAGCGCCAGCCACATATACCAGAGCTGGCAGGTTCGAATCCAGGCCCGGCCTGCCAAACAACAGTGACAACTACAACCAAAACATAGCCAGGTGCCTGTAGTGGGAGGCCAAGGCAAGAGAATTGCTTAAGCCCAGAAGCTGGAGGTTGCTGTGAGCTGTGATGCCACAGCACTCTACTTAGAGTGACCGCTTGAGGCTCTGTCTCAAAAACAAAACAAAACAAAACAAAAAAACAGATCCCCAAATCTCCTCCCTAAACTCTTAGGAACATTACTATCGGCAGGGGCAGGAGAACCTAAAAGCTTAATTGGCAGCTTTGAAACCAGATTAGACAGACAGCAGTTTCAGTACAGTCTGATGCAATCCCACACTGACATTAGGGCCCATAAGGCTAGAAAGAAAGAGAAGGAAGGTTTCTCAGCACCAAGAATGGAGTCCCACCCTCTCAGAGCCCCAGCACAGAGACACATGTACCCCAAATCCCAGGCTGCAAGGCTCACTACCACTGGGTGGTCCAGAAAGAAACACAGGAAAGATTTGCAAGTTAATGATAAACAAACCTGGTCATTGGTCCTAAACCTTTCTTTATAGAGTTTGATCTTATTCCACTTTCTGTTTTTTTTTTTTGAGACAGAGTCTTGCTATGTCACCCTCGGTAGAGTGTTGTGGTGTCACAGCTCACAACAACCTCAAACTCTTAGGTTTAAGTGATTCTCTTGCCTCAGCCTCCCAAGTAGCTGGAACTACAGGCGCCCACCACACGCCTAGCTATTTTTTTTGTTGCAATTGTTATTGTTGATTTTAGCTGGCTCAGGCTGGGTTCAAACCCTCCAGCCTCAGTGTATGTGGCCGGCGCCCTACCCACTGAGCTACGGGTGCTGCCATCTTATTCCATTTTCATATTGGCAGCTGTAGATGCTACTCCTCTCTTGCGAGGTACCAGCCTCCTGCCCTCAAGCTCTTCCCAGAAAGCACCCAGGTTCCAAAGTGCCTGCCCTTTTATTAAAAGGGGCAGTGTAGGCCAGCTGTGGTGGATCATACCTGTTAGCCCAGCACTCTGGAAGGCCAAGTCAGGTGGACTGCCTGAGCTCACAGATTGGAGACCAGCCTGAGCAACAGCGAGACCCCCCCATCTCTAAAAATAGCCCGGCATTATGGCAGGCACCTGTAGTCCCAGATACTAGGGAGGCTGAGGCAAGAGAATCACTTGAGTCCGAGAGTTTGAGGTTGCTGTGAGCTACAACGCTATGGCAATCTACAGAGGGTAGCAAAGTGAGACTCTGTCTAAGAAAAGGGCAGGGAGTGGCAGACAGATGCTCCAGTTTAGGCTCATCCCAAATCAGATCTTCAAAAATCTCAGGCAAATCTAGGCAGGAATTTACACAACTGGAATGGGCCTAGCACACTAATGCACAGCATGAAAACTGCACCCAGGGAGGCTATTATCAACAACTAAACAAATTTTCACTAGTCATCCCCTAATTTTTTTTATTTTTTTGAGACAGAGTTTTATTATGTCACCCTCGGTAGAGTGCCGTGGCATCACAGCTCACAGTAACTCAAACTCTTGTGCTTAGCGATTCTCTTGCCTCAGCCTCCTAAGTGGTTGGGACCACAGGTGCCTGCCACAACGTCCGGCTATTTTCTTGTTCCAGTTGTCATTGCTGTTTAGCAGGCCCCGACTCGGATCAAGCCCACCTTGATAGTGTTATGTGGCTGGTGCCGTAACCACCTTGCTATGGGCACCGAGCCAGTCCCAAAATTTTTAAACAAATTTCTGCTAGCTTTTCCTTTTGGCCAGCTTCCTCACAGTGCTGTCACTTTATCACCCTCAGTAGAGTGCTGTGGCGTCACACAGCTCACAGCAATCTCCAGCTCCTAGGCTTAGGCAATTCTCTTGCCTCACACTCCGGAGTAGCTGGGACTACAGGTGCCCGCCACAACGCCCGGCTATTTTTCTGTTTTGCAGTTCGGCTGAGGCCAGGCTTGAACCCACCACCTTTGGTATATGGGGCTGACGCTCTACTTGATGAGCCACAGGTGCCACCCAAGAGGCAAAGCTTTTAAATACAAGCTAAGGCAAGTGAGTCCCGGGGGGCCAGGGTGCTGGCTGGACAACCTGGAGCACAGGTATTAAGCAATTTCCTGTGCCCTCACAGGAAGGTCCAAGTCTTTGTCTCCTGATCCTGTTGTTCCCAGGATGCCTCAGGGGTTTAAAAACATGAGGATCATACAAATTGCCTGTGGTCTCTCTGTGGGTGCTCTTGTCACCTGGGCACATCAAGCAAGAAAGAAGCAGCTCCTGCTTTCTCAGTCCACAGACCACTGTGGAAGTAAGAAGCTAATGTAAAATGGGTTCTTATTGGACCTACTTTTTCAAAAGCCTAGGGCTGGAAGAAATCTCAAAGGCAGATCTGAACCAGGTTGCAGACATCAGATAGAAGTAGTATGATGACACAGGTGCCTAGGGCTGCAGTTGGGGCCTGTTTACCTCTGCTGATGCGCTGTTTCTCTCCAGACAGGATCCCGGGAGTATCAATGATGCTGATGCTGTCCAGGACCGGGTTGGGCAGCTGGGCACACATGAACCTACACAAGAGCAAAAGCAGAAATCAAGACAGAGTTATCACTGCTCCAGATGAAACAACAGGGCTTTCTGTGTTTTGTCTCCACCTCTGGCTTCCTCTCCAGAAGCAAGGAGTTCATAGGAGCTTTTCTATCATCTCTGTTTCCAGGGGTGGCCAGCAAATTGGATGTACTTTCCTAACTGGAAACACAACCAGCAGGCAAAAACCGACCCACATCAGCACTTCCCTTACATTTGCTTTTCACCCAGAATTCCAGAGTTCAACTCTCAAGCTACTGACTTGTTAGTGAAAACTGTGTAAGCTCAGGTTACCGTGCAACTCAGAAGAGAAAGAGAAGGGACCTTGGCTTGGCGCCTGGAGCTCAGTGGTTAGGGCGCTGGCCAGATGCACGGGAGCTGGTGGGTTCAAACCCAGCCTGGGCCTGCTAAACAACAATGACAACAATCAAAAAATAGCCAGGCAGGGTAGCGCCTGTGGCTCAAAGGAGTAGGGTGCCAGGCCCACATACCAGAGGTGGTGGGTTCAAACCCAGCCCCAGCCAAAAACTGAAAAAAACAAAAACAAAAACCGGGGCTCGCCGCCTGTGGCTCAACGGGCTAAGGCGCCAGCCATGTATACCTGAGCTGGAGGGTTCGAATCCAGCCTGGCCCGCCAAACAACAACGGCTGCAACCAAAACATGGCCGGACGTTGTGGCGGGCGCCTATAGTCCCAGCTACTTGGGAGGCGGAAGCAAGAGACTCGCTTAAGCCCAGGAATTGGAGGTTGCTGTGAGCTGTGATGCCACAGCACTCTATCCAAGGTGACAGCTTGAGGCTCTGTCTCAAAAAAAAAAAAAAAAAAAAGCCGGGCGTTGTGGCAGGTGCCTGTAGTCCCAACTACTTGGGAGGCTGAGCCAAGAGAAGAGAGTAAGCCCAAGAGTTTGAGGTTGCTGAGAGCTGCAATGCCATGGCACTCTACCCAGGGTGACATTGTGAGATTCTGTCTTAAAAAAAAAGAAAAAAGGGACCTTGGCATTCCAAGTTAATATTTTCAACGGCTTGGCTAAATTTCCACATGCAAAACTGAGCTGGCCTCTTCCTTTTGCTACTAGGGCCAGCCCTCCCCTTTCATCCGGCTGCAATGGGAGGCCAATCAGAGTCAGGGGGCCACACAGGCTGGTGCGTGGTGGACAAGGAGGTACAGACATACCTACTGTTGTCTAAAAGTCAGGGCAGGTCCAGGAAGAACAAAGCCTGGAAAGGCTGATGGGCCCTTGACTCATGGGCAAAGGCTCAGCTATGCCTGCCTGAGTTCCATACTAAGCTTAGAACAGTCCAGAACAGCAAGGGGCTATCTCAACTGATAGCAGGGATTCTTTACTGGACACAGAAAAAATTCCTCTCAAAATTGCTCTGAAAAAGGTATTGTGAGCAAAGAAACTACTGATGCTTTGTCCGTAGGACACAGATTTAAAACCTTTCTAAGAGAGTGGAGGAATCTGAGCTGATTAGATCCTTTTGGTCCCCTCCCCCAAGTGACCAGTGGCCCAGAGGCTGGGAGCTGCTGGCTAGCATGACAGGTGCTGCCTCCAAGAACAAGACCAGCTGACCTGTCACAGGAGGCACAAACCCTGGACCTCACCCTCACTAATGCCTGCAGCAGAGCTGCTAGGGAAGGGAGCCACTAGAGAGATGACAACCTAGAAGGACTGGGAGTCAAACTGGCTCTGGGAAGTAACATAAATCAAAATGCCTTGTTAATTAACCTGGTCAGTAAGATACCATCTGTAGGACCCAAGACAAGCTGTCTGCAAAGCCCAGGGAATGTGGCAGAAATCAAGAAAGGGAGTGGGCAATAAAGATGCATCAATCTCACCTTCTCACCAACAAGTAGGCAGATTTCATCCCACACTACAAGTAGGCAGTCTCGATTATGCAAGGAAGAGTTTTCACAAGACACTCTTAGGACAATCTGACTGTGCCCTACTCCCAAGTCTGCTTCACCTGACTTTTTTTTTTTTTTTTTGAGTCAGAGCCTTAAGCTGTCATCCTGGGTAGAGTGCTGTGGCATCACAGCTCACAGCAACCTCCAACTCCTGGGCTTAAGCGAGTCTCTTGCCTCAGCATCCCAAGTCACTGGGACTACAGGCACCTGCCACAACACCTGGCTATTTTTGATTGTAGTTGTTGTTGTTTGGCAGGCCCAGGCTGGATTCAAACCCACTAGCTCTGGTTCATGTGGCTGGTGCCTTGGCCACTTGAGCTACAGGAGCTGAGCCTGCTTCATCTGATTTTATTCTTAGAGCACTCAGAGGAGGAAGGCCAGAAAGTCAAATTCATGACTCAACGGGTCTCTTGAAGACAGGCTATATCAGAGAAAAGCCCCCTTTGTTGTGCCCTCCCCAGCTGGGTGGCACTCCCTGCACTACACATCCTGACAGGGCTCCAGGCCACTGATTCAGGCCACAGCTATGGCTGATAAGGACCCCTTTGGTAGCACCATACGTGCTCAGGACTGACCCTTTTCTTCTTCAGCAAGAAGGAAATAAAATATGTTGCTTTCAGATCCTGTGGCACCAATGTGCTCCTCAACAGAACTGCTCTTTTTTTGGGTCGGCAATAATTGGCCACACAAAGGCCAATCAGCCGTGTATTAAAGTGAAGCCTTGACAAGCCACCTGGGCCCCCTTTCCTGAACCAATGAAGTGGGGTTGCTGAGATGATGTCTAAGATCCTTCCAGCTCTGAAACTCTGGGTTTCCAAATTCAGAGAACCAGTTACATGCCCTGTTTCTCCTTTCAAAAATGGTATGCACGCTGGGCACAGTGGTTCACACCTGTAATCCTAGCACTATGGGAGGCCAAGGTGGGTGGATTGCCTGAGTTCACAGGTTCAAGACAAGTTTGAGCCAAAGCAAGACCTCATCTCTAAAAATGGATGGGAGTTGTGGTGGGTACCTGTAGTCCCAGCTACTAGGGAGGCTAGGGCAAGAGAATCACTTGAGCCCAAGAGTTTGAGGTTGCTGTAAGCTGTGACGTCACAGCACTCTACTGAGGGTGACAAAGTGAGATGCTCTCAAAAAAACAAATAGGCTTGGTGCCTATGGCTCAACGGGCTAAGGCGCCAGCCACATACACCTGAGCTGGCGAGTTCGAATCCAGCCTGGGCCTGCCAAACAACAGTGACGGCTGCAACCAAAAAATGGCCGGGCGTTGTGGCGGGTGCCTATAGTCCCAGCTACTTGGGAGGCTGAAGCAGGAGAATTGCTTGAGTCCAGGATTAGGAGGTTGCAGGAGAATTGCTTGAGCCCAGGATTAGGAGGTTGCTGTGAGCTGTGATGTCACAGCACTCTATCCAGGGTGACAGCTTGACGCTCTGTCTCAAAAAAATAAAAAAACAAACAAAAAACAATGGTCTGCCCCTGCCCTCACAATCAAAAGTGCACACCTAAGGACAGCAGAGAGACCTTTCCTTAAAGCTTCCCTGAGTTCTGAATGGAAGCAGAGACCTAATGCTTGGATTTTCCAGCATAGCAGTGAAACTTTCCACAAGATCAAATGGCTCTGCCCAGCCTATGGCTTGAGCCAAACACCCATCTACATCTAGAAACACAGAATGTTAAAACACAGAGGAGATAAGTTCAAGGCTAAGAGGATCCAGCCTCTTTAGGACCCTTAGACAAAAGAGTTATTTGGTGTTTGTATGGCCCAGGCGCAAAACAAGAGGACAAGCTAACCTGTCTAGAAGGGGCAAAAATACAACATGGAGGTAGATCTGGCCACTGGCTCACTCTGGGGCACGCCATCCCGTGTGGCTGGACAGTGTCTGGAAAGGAATGTAGTTGTGAGGGCGGAGACCTGGAAAGCTAGATTCAAAGATTCTTTCCTAGGCTCTTCCCCTGACTGCAGACTTTGAAAGGCATGTGGAGTCGCTCCTTGAATGGGGGTGGCAGAGAGGGCAGGGTCCTTTGGTATGTCCCCTGGGGTGGAGGTGGGGGTGGGAGGGGATGCCTTAAGTTCCTTTAGAGAAAAGTGAGCCTGGGTAGTCATTGCATTGCATTCACAGCATCTTGAGGGTCAGAATCTTGGTGGATTACTCTAGTCAGGAGGAGCCAGGTCTCATTTAACTGGGGAAACTGAAGCCCCTAGGTTAAGGAACCTCTAATTGCATCTACAGAGTGACTTGGGGCCAGAATCTCATTTCAGGGATCCCAGCATTACCACCTCATGCTGCTTCCTGAAGTCCCTCAAGGGAGCATTGACTCTGAGAGCTGCCTTTGAGAGAAGTGTTCAAACCCAACCAGTCCCATCTCCAGGACTGCCCTCAAATCAGCAGGCCACACCTTGTCCTTCCTAAACAAAACTACCATCTCAGGGGAGATAAAGCAGAGACTTACCACACCAGCAAAGGGAACAATTAAAAGTTTGGAGAAACAGAGCACTGAAGGTTGGAGAGTGAGGGGTTGGTTTGAATGAATCGGGTGTCTCCAATCTGGGGACAGGAGGTGGAGGCCAAGAATGGACAAACAAGAATGCCTCGACCTTCCTACCGCGGCCCTGGATCTGAGAGGAGTGGGGCTGGGATCTGAGGGTTTGGGAGTTAAACTGATAACCTGGAAGATTCTGGGGGCGACAGAAGCCGGAGGAGCCGGCGATGCTCACTCCCAGACCCCTGTGTGGGTTTTCTGTGAGAGAGGCAGGTTACGTCCCAGGGAGTGGTCGCTGAGGGTCTCATCCGGGCCTTGGAGACAAAGGACGGCGGGGGCGACAGCCGCGGGAGGGTCAGCCCAGCCGCGCCTCCCGCATCCCGTGGCAAGAGGTGGGTACCTGTTGAGGAAGGCGTTGCCGAAGGCGTTGAGCTTGCGGAAAGGGCGCCGCGGGTCGACAACGAGCGCGTTGCCCGGCACCACACCCTCGGTGGGGCCGTGCATGACGGCGATGAAGGAGTCGGTGGTGGGCTCGGGCCCGATGCGCATCCCCGGGAAGTCCTGCTCAATCAGGTGCCGGATGAAGGTGGTCTTGCCCGTGCTGTACTGGCCCACGAGGAGCACCATGGGCTTGTTGTCGAAGTCAGCGTCCTCCAGAGCGGGCGAGTGGAACTCGTGGAAGCGGTAGTACTCCTCCAGGGGCAGCAGCTTCTGCGAGTACAGCTGCCTCAGCCCCTCGGCCACCGTCTGGAAGAGCTCTGGCTCCTTCTTCCGGCGGGCATCCTTGCTGACCCAGCTGAACATGCTGCTGGAGACGGGGCTGGCTGCTGCGGGGCAGACCGGTGGCTGAGAACGGGGTGAGGGCGCGGAGCCGAGGCCGAGGCGGGGCCTGGACGGCCGGCCGGGGAAGGTGGCTACGGCTGCGGGGCAGGGGGCGGGGAGCTGCGCACGCTGCGCAAGCGCCCAGCACGGTCCGCGGAGTCGCCCTCAGCCAAATGGGGCGTGCGCCCAGCCAAGCGTCCTTTATAGGGTCCAGGCCTGCGTTCCGGCGCGCGCCGCGCCGCGGGGGCCGCGGGGAATGGGGAGGAGGAGGGGGAGGAAGGAGCCCCAGGTCCCGCCCACTAGCTCCGTGCCACGTCCTCCCCCCCTTCTCCGCCTCCCATTGGCTGATTCCAAATCTCGCGAGCTCCTAATCGGGGGTGGTGGTGCCGTGGCAACCGCACCTGTTTTGCTTTTACCCGGCTGCTCGCGGAAGTCCTGCGGTTGGAAAGGCGAGGAGCCGGGTGTCCGGCGCTGGGGATTCCAGCGCTCGTGAACCCCCACACCCTGCAGGTGGGCTCCGCAAGAACCGAGTTAGACGCTCCGGCTCCCTGACTACGTGAACCGAGTTAGACACTCTGGCTCCCTGACTACGTGCCTCACTCGCAGTTCCCCCAGAGAACCGTCCTCTTTCCACCGGCTCAGAATCCCCGGTAGCCTCGGAGGCTCTGGGACTTGCACTCCTCTCTCCCGCGTCCCTGACACATACTCCTCTCATCCCCTCGTCTTTTATTCTGCTTTGGAGAGGAGGAGACAGGAAAGAGGTAGTTGGGGAAGCTGAGGAGTAGAGAAATCGAGCCGAGGTGGTGACCAGGGAAAGGAAGGAGCCGATGGAGAAAGTCTGACGGCAGCGAAAGGCCTGACTTCGGGCAAACGAGGCTGGGATTGGGAGGGGGCACAAGCGGTGGAGGATAAAGGTGACATGTAACTTGTGGGGGTGCAGAGACTTCTCCAAAGAGGCTGGAACTGTGGCAGGGCAGGAGTTCATAAAGAGGAAGTTGAGGGAGGCCAGGTGCTGTAGCTCACGCCTGTAATGCCAGCACTTAGGAGGCCGAGGTAGGTGGATTGCCTGAGCTCACAAGTTTAAGACCAGCCTGAGCAACAGGGAGACCCGGTCTCTAAAAAAATAGCCGGGCGCCTGTAGTCCCAGCTGCTCGGGAGGCTGAGGCAAAACGATCGCTTGAACCCAAAAGTTTCAGGTTGCTGTGAGCTATGACGCCATGGCACTCTACCCAGGGCGACCAAGTGAGACTCTGTCTCAAAAAATAGAGGAAGTTGAGGCCCTGTGGCCACTTGCATTTTTGAGGAAATGAAATCGGAAATTCCCTATGTGGGGAGGAGGGAATTGTGGGGGAATTAAAAAACCCAAATACTTCCGCTTTCCTCTCAGGGTCCCCACCAGTTACCATCTTTTGCTCTGACCTATGCCCTACACTTCCTTACCAGTTCCTGGCTGTTCCATTGGGCTCATTCCCCCGCCATCATCCCTGGCCACACATAGACCCCCTTGGCTGTCCAAGTTGGTGAGAATCTTTAGTAGGTGATGTCAGAGCTTTGGGGACTTTGATTGTTATGTAACCAGTATCAGAACACCAAAGTGGGAGGGGGTTGGGGCTCTTGGAAAGATCTAAAATGAACCTGGGAACTTGAAGGTTTCTTGTCCAATTTTCTGGTTTTTGGGAGACGTGGAAGCCTGGAGGGCTGGGAGCCTGTATCAGGGAAGAATGCAGGCTGGCATGCTAAGGGGACAGAGACAGGAACTCAAATATGAGAACAAACAGTATATTAGGGGAGCAAGTCAGGTGGGATCCAGAGAGAATAAGGTGGGAGGTTTGGTCACTCATTCCTTGTAGGATTTGGCTTCTGTATATCCTGATGGTATAGTTTGATTGCCTTTCCCTCTTGCTACCTAACCACTGGAGGACAGGGGAGTAATTATCAGCCCTGCCTGAAATCAATTATTAACTTTCTTTCTTTTTTTTTGAGACAGAACCTCAAGCTGTCACCCTGGATAGAGTGCCATGGCATCACAGCTCACAGCAACCTCCAATTCCTGGGCTCAAGTGAGTCTCCTGCCTCCGCCTCCCAAGTA
>CAUYRH010134418.1:0-10368 GCA_963574655.1 Perodicticus potto
CCTGTAGTCCCAGCTACTTGGGAGGCAGAGGCAGGAGACTTGCTTGAGCCCAGGAATTGGAGGTTGCTGTGAGTTGTGATGCCACAGCACTCTATCCAGGGTGACAGCTTGAGGCTCTGTCTCAAAAAAAAAAAAAAAAAAGTCCATATTCTTGACTTACTCAAGTCTTCCCAACTATATGGGAAGTTGGTGGCAAAGCTGGAACTGAAGTCCAGTTTGGGTGTCTCTCTTTTTAATTGTTTGGAATTCATTGAGGGTACAAAGAATTAGGTCACAATTAAATTGTGTCCTGCTCCCAAGAGGTGTGCCATATACCATGATCCCTTCTCTTTCCCCATTCCCTCAGTCCCCTACCCCCCACCATGTGTTAGGTCTTCTACTGCCTTCATATTAGAATTGAGTATATTGGATTCTTGCTTCTCCATTCTTGTGAAGATTTACTAAGAAGAATGCAGTCCACCTCAATCCGGGTTAATACAAAAGACGTAAAGTCTCCATCTTTTTTAGTGGCTGAATAGTATTCCATAGTGTACATATACCACAGCTTGCTAATCCATTCCTGGATTGGTGGGCGTTTAGGTTGTTTTCACATTTTGGTGATTGTAAATTGAGCTGCAATAAACAGTCTAGTGCAAAAGTCCTTATGATAAAAGGATTTTTTTTCCTCTGGGTAGGTGCCCAGTAATGGGATTGTAGGATCAAATGGTAGGTCTAATTTGAGTTCTTTGAGGATTCTCCGTACTTCCTTCCAAAAAGGCTGTATTAGTTTGCAGTCCCACCAGCAGTGTAAAAGTGTTCCCTTCTCTCCACATCCACACCAGCTTCTAAAGCTTTCAGACTTTATGACACCATTCTCACTGGGCTTAGGTGATATTGCAGGGTGGTTTTTATTTGCATTTCTTTGATGATTAGGGATGATGAGTATTGTTTCATGTTTGTCAGCCATTCGTCTATCTTCTTTAGAGGCAGTTCTATTCATGTCTTTTGTCCAGTGATGTAAGGGACTGTTGGTTCTCTTTTTGTTGATTAATTTGTGTTCTCTATTGATCATAGTTATCAAGCTTTTGTCTGATTCATGATATGCAAATATCTTTTCCCGTTCAGAAGGTTGTCTATTTGCTTTGGTTGTTGTCTTCTTACCTGTACAGAAGATATTCAGTTTAAGTAAGTCTCGTTTGTTTGTTGTTTTGTTGCTGTTGTGATTACCACCTAAGTCTTCTTCATAAAATCTTTCCCAAGCTGATATCTTCAAGTGTGGGTTTCCCCACACACTTTCTTCAATGATTTTCATTGTTTCATACCTTATATTTAAATCTTTATCCATCTTGAATCAATTTTTGCAAGTGGTAAAAGGTGCGGGTCCAGTTTCAGTCTTTTTACATGTGGTTATCCAGTTCTCTAAGCACCATTTATTGAATAAGGATTTTTCCCCCCAGCATGTTCTTGTTTGGTTTATCAAAGATCAGGTGGCTGTGAGATGTTAGTTTCATCTCATGGTTTTCTATTAGCTTCCAAATATCTATGTCTCTATTTTTGTGCCAATATTATGCTGTTTTGATCACTATGGCCTTGTAATATAGCCTAAATTCTGGCAGGCTATTGCCCTCAGGCTTGTTTTTATTACTAAGAATTGCCTTGGCTCTATGGGATTTTTTATGGTTCCATACAAAATGAAAAATTATTTTTTCTGAAAATATTTTTCTTGAAAATATGACATTAGTATTTTAGTAGGATTGCATTGACTCTGTAGATTGCTTTGGGAAATATAGACATTTTAGCAATGTTGATTCTCCCCAGCATGAGCATGGTATATTTTTTCATTTGTTAATATCTCCTGCTATTTCTTTTCTAGGGTTTCATTATTTTCCTTATAGATGTCCTTCACCTCTTTTGTTAGGTATATTCCTAGGTATTTCTTTTATTTTTAAGCTACTGTGCAGCTAATTGTGTCCTTGATAGCTTCTCAACTTGCCTGTTATTGGCATATACAAAGGCTCTCTCTCTCTCTTTTTTGGAGACAGAGTCTTGTTCTGTTGCCCAGGATGGAGTGCAGTGCTATATTCATAGCTCCAACTATGGGCTCCAAACCTTGGGCTTAATCAATCCTCCTGCCTCAGCCTCCTGTGTAGTTGGGACTACAATTGTGCATCACCACATTTAGCTAATTTTCTAATTTTTTGTGGAGATGGGGTCTTGCTATGTTGCCCAAGTGGGTCCCCAACTCCTGCCTTTGAATGATCCTCCAGCTTGGCCTCCCAGAGGGCTGGGATTACAGGTATGAACCACTGCACCTGGCCCTAGCCCAGATATTTTGATTGCAAATATTGCCAATGAGACTGCTTTGATATACCCAGAATGTTTCATCTTCCCAGCTCAGGCTTAGCAGGTCTTGGCATCTGGTGTTCATATATTCAAGAATTATACCTGCCCTGCACCCACCAGCATGTAATTGGACTTAAAATGTGTGTCCGGTCACATGGTCGTCATAATTTTGAATATTACTCTAACACACATTGTAATACAGTCATTTGCATTTATAAAATGCTATAGATACTCTTGTTTAAGATGTCAGCCAGACTAAGACATATTAGAAGGCAGAGGCCATTTATAGATATAGATATTTGTAATATTTCTAGTGCAATGCCAAGTGTACAGTGTATTTGTTTATGAGTTTTGGAGTTAAAAGAAAAATAAGCCTTAACTTTTCACTTAACTCCCTTTATACTCAGTCTAATGGAATGTTTAAATTCTATTATTTCTGAAAATAGAAAATAATCAGGACCCAATATACATATGTTAATGGAAATATATTGAGTCTACCTTGAAAGGTGCCAGTTTAACAAAAAACATTTAAGGAATCTGTTGCTAGTTTCATTCAGGGTGGCCCTTATATGTATATAAGTGCTTGATCAAAACTGTCTGGTAGGTGAAAGCTGCTCTAAGATTCACTTGACTCTCATCCAAAATATATTCCTAATGTGACCTCCACAACTTTATCAGAGACAATGAGAGAAGATACTTGCTCCTGATCCACCACAAGGCACAGGAGTACCACTGTGGGTCTTGCAAGATGTCAAGACATGCTCATTTGGTAACCAAGTTCACATGACTCTAGGAGACCTAAGCTCCCACACTTAAGTTCCTAGACTTCACCTTAATGGGCATTGAATAAATACACTCTCAAGATAGCCCTAATTCATGTGAAATTGTAGTTGTAATCCTCAAAAATCCTTTGTGTAGACTGGAAACCAACAAATATTTGTTGAATAAAATTGAAGAGTTGAACGAATGGAACTGGACTTTTTGTAAATATATGTCAGTTTGTTTGTTTAGAGACAAGGTCTCACTCTGTTGCCCAGGCTGGTGTGCAATAGTGTGATCACAGCACAGCTCACTGCAGCCTGAACTCCTGGGCTCAAGCAATCCTCCTATCTCAGTCTTCTGAGTAGCTAGGACTACAGGTATGTGCCGCCATGTCCAACTAATTTTTTAAAACTTTTTGTAGAGAGAAGGTCTTGCTATTCTACCCATGCTGGTTTCAAAGTCTTGGCCTCAAGTAGTCCACCTACCTTGGCCTCCCAAAGTGCTGGGATTATATGTCTGAGCCACTATGCCCAGAGACATATAAGAAATTTAGTACTGGGTACAGTGGCTTATGCTTGTAGTCCTAGCACTCTGGGAGGCTGAGGCAGGAGGATGGCTTTAGCTCAGGAGTCTGAGACTAGACTGAGCAAGATAGAGACCCCATCTCTATTAAAAACAGAAAAACTAGCTGGGATTTGTGGCAGGTGCCTATAGTCCCAGATACTTGGGAGGCTGTGGTAAGAGGATTGCTCAAGCCCAGGAGTTTGAGGTTGCTATGAACTATGATGCCACAGAACTACCCAGGGTGACAGAGTGAGATTCTTTCTCAAAAATAACACAAAAAGAAATTTAAATGACAATTAGATTGATGAGAATTATCTTTCAAATCCTAGTGCTGATCCTAGGGAGAAATATCTGTGGCATGCACTTGGGTCCTACGGACTGTCAGTACCTGTGCTTCCCTTCAATCCTTTCTATGCTGCTCATTTTAAAATAGAATAAAAGTCTCTTACTATGTGAATATCAGGAAGCAGGTTAATTTGAAGAAAGGTATACTACAAAATAGCCTCTGAAAATAGCATCAACTCGTATTTTTAGGTAAAAGCCATATTCAAATGCTTGTTCAGTCCTTCTATCCTCTGCTAATTCCTTTTCTCTTCTCCCTCCCCAATAACAGTAAGTAGAAGGTGAAATATCAAAATCCTTTTTCCTTGCCACCAAATTAACAGAAATTCTGAATCACAGCACTTTGAGGCCGACATACTAAAGCTGGATCCTTTTCCACTTTCCAAAAGACATAGACACTCCCTGCAGAGAGACTGGCTGGAGGAGACATATGGTCCTGGGGGAAACTCTGTGTCATCTAGGAATTCTTCCAGAGCTAAGTGACATTTTGTACTAAGGCAGCTGGTGTCAGATAGCTCTGTTCACCACTTTGGGAACATACATTTTTATAGCCTGTAAGGATAGGAAAGAGACACCGGATGTGGGGGGGGGGGTGCAGGAGGATGAGTGAAAGGGCATTAGAAATGAACCTGACCTTCCTCCTTACTCCAAAGAGAAAGCCCTAATGCTGCAGAGATTTATCTATATTAACAAGCCGTTGATTCAAAATGCAATTATCCATGGGATAATTAAGCTTACAGTACTGGCGATTGCATTAAACTTAATTAAGTCTTCTGCCATCAGAGTTATTATTTTGGGGCAGGAAGCAAAAAAATGATGTACATGCCTGTTAAAGAGAGATGAAAAAGAAAATGGCCTCCAGCAGTGTGTCCCAAATCTGCTGCCTAAGGATCATCAGAGAAGTTTGTAAAATATATAGATTCCCTATCCCTTCTCCCCCACATATCCCCATTCACAAAAAGCTCAAGTGGGGTCCAGGAAAGGATATTTTTAAAGCCTCTGGGTCATTCAGTGTCAACAGCCCAGGAATGGGCTCTGAGGAAGCACAAGTCTTGGAGGCTGGTTTGTTGCCCTGATGGAGCTTCCCAGTCTGATCCTCAGCTTGATAAACATGAACTTGATGTTGCATGGCCAGTCAGGACCGATCAGAGCTGATCTGCTTACAAAGTCTGCAGAAAATATATGTATAAATCAGAATGCTAGCTTACTAATTACAAAACAGGGTAGTCCTTCCCAGACATTGGAATGCTCATGGCTGCCATGCAGTATACAAGCACAACAAATTTTTAATTGAATGGTTGCCTGCTGTTGATCTGTGAAATTAGACCTAAGGGATGCTTAGAAAATGCCCAAAGGCATTTTCATTCAGGCTGTAGGAAAGTGCAGTGAGTAATCTTTGCATTGTATGTCCAAGACTGGATATGCTTAACCTTGGCCAGAACTGGAGAAACACTGCCAAATTATTGGCCTCAGAATCTTTTTCTGGATTCTATGATGACAATAACTCCTTTTTGGTTCCTGTTTATTCTCCCTTCAAATCGAATACAATACATTTGACTAAATTTTCACTTTCTTAGTTGACATAACATTCCATTCATGTATCTCTGGCCACCTATATTGTGCTCAGTGTGTCTGTTATCTCCACCAATCTCAGTGATTCCTTAGATAGTTAAACGGACTCTCTATCCCTCTGCTCTAATTTGATACTCAACTTCATGGAACTTACATTCCAGTTGGGAAGAGACATGTAATAAATATGTCTCAAGCATTAAAAAAATTAGAAAGTATGAGTGCTTTGAAAAACTTAAATTAGAGCAAGGGGTAGAAAGTGAATTGGACTAGGGATTGTTCAAGGAAGCCTTCTCCAAAGATGAGGTATGTGAGTTGAGAACTAGAATCTCATAACTGTATTCTCCAAGCATATATATTTCCAAGGACATGCAGTGCCTTTTATCTCTATCTTAAATCCTGATATCATTTAACTAAAGAAGTCAGTGAATGGTTTTGGGCTTTGTTAGAAACAATTATTGGGTCAGATACTCATCTGGACAACTTGAAGATTCTTTCATTACTACACACAAGGAATATTGGCTAAAATATGAAAAAAGTTATTAATTATTTTTAAATGAGATATATTTTCCAAATAAAAAGATACAATAAATGGCTAGGCGCCTGTGGCTCAATGGGCTAAGGTGCCAGCCATGTACACCTGAGCTGGCAGGTTTGAATCCAGCCCGGGCCCACCAAACAACGATGGCTGCAACCAAAAATGGCCGGGTGTTGTGGCGGGCGCCTGTAGTCCCAGCTACTTGGGAGGTGGAGGCAGGAGACTCGCTTGAGCCCAGGAATTGGAGGTTGCTGTGAGCTGTGATGTCACCGCACTCTACCCAGGGTGACAGCTTGAGGCTCTGTCTCAAAAAAAAAAAAAAAAAAAAAAATTCCTGCCATGGCTGCTTATAAACACATACCACACACACATGTATATATACATAGACATAAGGCAGTGTCTCTTATTTTCAAAATAACATAATAAAGCTAATATGACGTGACATAAATTTAGTGACTTAGCCATTTTCCATACTGCTTATTCCTTTCACCTTATTTCCTTTCCTTTCCCTCCCAGTGCCTACTTCCTACTCACACCTTTTCTGATTTGGCTCATTTCTTCAGTTTTCTCTCCCAAAGATGGTCAAGCTTGATAGCTACCAGGTTAAAGATGGGCTGAAAGAATAGGTACTTGGTTCTTCCTCCTCTCCGTGTCCATAATAGTCACAAATCAACAATAACAAGGACCAGTTACTCACCGACATGGCTCTCCATCTCAATTGCTTCCCCAGCCCCAGAGGAGCACTGAGACTCAAAAATCTCATTCATGGTACTTTTCTGTGAGAATTGCTATTCCCAACCCAGACTGCTGATTTTTAGCTCATTCTTCACACTCAGCCAGTGCTGGCACACAGAGTGGCACAGAGTTAGAACAGCGGGTGACAGATGTCAGTGGGTGGTTGCAAAGTACCCACAGAATTATGGCCCTTAAGAAATGAACACATTCATTAGAATGCCATGGACTTCTTCTAGGCTTTGTAGGTCATATCTCATTAGGGACCAAAAAACAATTTCAAGAAACTCAAGGAACATATTTTCAACATCTAGGCAAATATTTATTTTAAAGAAAGCAGACATTTATTGGACAATGCTACTATTCTGTGCCAAACCACATTACTTCAAATATTTTTCTTCGTTGTAGAAATTTACAGGGGCTCCAATTCTTCAAATATCATAGTTACATATAAACTAAAACAACTGTTTTTCTAAATGATTATCTATTTGATCAATAATTTAGAAGCACACTCCTTTCTCTTGCCAAATTAACACTCTTAATCTGTATTCAGAATACAAGGGAAACAATTTAATTAAAAAGATCACATTTACCAAGAGTTTATGCAATTGTGTTTCACTCCCTGCATTGAATGAGATTATTAATTATGGCAACTGAATCTTTCTTCTCTATTTATTTTATTTATTTATTTTTTGAAGCAGAGTCGTACTTTGTCTCCCCTGGTAGAGTGCCGTGGCGTCAAGGCTCACAGCGACCTCAGGCTCCTGGGTTCAAGGGATGCTCTTGCCTCAGCCTCTTGAGTAGCTGGGACTACAGGTGCCCGCCACAATGTGTGGCTATTTTTAGAGGCGAGGTCTCACTCTAGATCAGGCTGGTCTGGAACTCATGAACTCAGGCAATCCATCTGCCTTGGCCTCCTAGAGTGCTGGGATTCCCCTATTGATTTTTCATAATAAAGTGTTGGGCTAGAATTTATTTTGCCACTATTCAAACAGAGGGGATTTGTCTTAAAAAAACTCAATGAGCCCCCAAAAAGGTGGGTTTAAAATCTCTATTCTTTTTTTTTTTAAATACATGTATTTTATTATCATTACATTATTTCCCCCCAACCCCTCCGTAAAATCTCTATTCTTTTGATCTCATTCTAATAGATTTTTGTTAGCTATTATATATTAATAAATTGAGTAAATATATACCAGCATACTTTCATGATTTTTTTCCTTTCAAATGATGGGGACAAAAAGGTGAGACAGATGGTTAAGGATATTATACATATAAAAAACAGGTCAATTAATAAAGTATAATTTCACCTAATTTTTATTTATTTATTTATTTATTTTTTTGAGACAGAGTCTCACTATGTCACCCTTTGTAAAATGCCTCAGCAACCTCAAACTCTTGGGTTTAAGCGATTCTCTTGCCTCAGCCTCCCAGGAGCCGAGACTATGGCACCTGCCGCAACATCCAGCTATTTTTTTGTTATAGTTGTCATTGTTGTTTGGCAGGCTTGGGCTGGGTTGGAACTTGCCAGCCCTGGTGTATGTAGCCAGCGTCCTAGCTGCTGAGCTACAGGTGCCGAGCCATTCACCTAATTTTTAAACAATATTTTATCTTGAATAGAACTTGGTATTTAAAAAAAAAAAAAGATTTAAAAAGGAGGATGATACAGATTACTTTATAAGGGACTAGGATAAACTGATTTATGGTTTATAATTATATTCTTATTCAATAATTCTAAGTGGTTGCATAATCCAAGTACTAAGTATGCAAATATAACAAATTGGGCTGAAATGAGTTTTCCTAACTAAATTAGCCACAGATGGTACAATTTAAGTTGTTAGGTCTTATTTCCTTTTTGATAGATTCCGCCATTAAGTCTTTCTCAAATCCTTATTTGGAGCTCCACTCATTTCTTTTGTGTTTTTATTACATGTCTTATCTAGTTAATATTAGTTACATAAAATAAAGTCACATTTCTTTTAATTTTTTGACAAAGTTTTTGAAGTATACCATAAATAGTAAAAAGTACACATATATCAAATGTATAATTCAAAAAGGAACACACTCAAAGAGAATAGCACCCTGAAAAAAACAGTATTTTCATGATCCCAGAAGTCATGGTGTATTCCCTTCCTATAATATTTCCTTGCTTTCTCAGAAGGTTCCTAGTATCTAACACCGTAGCTAACTTGTACCTGTTTTAGAACATCAAAAAAAGCGATGTTCATTTTCATATGTGAGGTATTTTTTTGGCCTGGCTTCTTTTACTCATTGTTAGGTTTTATAAGATGTACCAACATTGCTGCATGTTGTAATTTGTTCATTCTCACTGTTTTATATAGTTTTCTATTAATTAAGTATGCTGCAACATATTTATTCATTTTACTTACAGTGTCTGCTAACAGACACTTAGGTTGTTTCCAATTTTGGGTCATTACCCATAATGCTGCTATAAACCTTTCTGTACATATTTTTTAGTGAATATAGATATCTACATATTACCCACCTTTTTTCCCACTTATATATAGACACACAACACACAGAGACATACTCATCCACCCCTATTTGCTGGGTACACACCTAAGGATGGGCTTGGTGGATCCCAGCTTATAAATACTATGTTCAAATTTACAAGATAGGTATTGGTAAATAGTTTTCCAAAGGCTGTACTTACTATTTCTTTTTTTCCCTCATACTTCTAATTACCAGTGAAGAAAGAAAAAACTTTCTCTTATTTTCTGACAAAAACAATCTTAAAACAATCACATGCATGAATGGCAAAAAGTTTGGCTTTTCAGGTGGTCTTTTGTAAGGTAAACTTCTCAAATCATCTCTTTTTTCCTTAGGTTGTGTGTTATTTTCGTATGTGCATGTATGGATGAATTTGTATATGTTTTAAAATATAGTCAAAATAATGCAAAGTAGCTCTCTTAACAGACCTTTTAAAGATTCTTCCTTTTTCCCTCTACAGAACTGACAAGAATCAGATTATTTCCTAAAACACTCACACGTGTATTTATTATATGTTAATTAAGAGGAAATATGGGTTCTTTGTATGTGCTGTAAACCCATGCTTATTAATGTCATTACATATAGTGACAATATATGAAATTAAAATTAAAAGTTTCTAAAAAAAAAACACTCTAAAATTAGGTATGTGTGACTATTATAAAAAAAATCAAACAATAAAAATCATAATAAAAACTTAGATGTATTCTGAGTTAAGATTGCTTTAGACTGTTGTTTTCATTGCAATGTATTATGGTTGTGGTTCACACACAACAAGAAGTCCTATGCCAGTCAATGGACTCATAACTTTAAGGAAAAAAGCCTTATTCTAATGATAAGATTGGCAAAAAACCCTTGTTCTAATGATAACGTTTTATTTTTTTATTTTTATTTTTTTTTAATAATTTTATTCAATCATAATTGTGTACATTGGTGCAATCATAGGGCAGAATGTGCTTCATATACAATCAGAAACATTTTGATCGTACTGTGAGAGATAGCCCTCATAGCATTTTCTTAATCACTATATA
>CAUYRH010134420.1:0-38912 GCA_963574655.1 Perodicticus potto
TTTATTTACAAATCAGCCTGGGCTGGGGGTTTCTCACACCTGGCACAGCAGGAAAACGGAGAAGCCCGCGGCCTGGAAAAGGAGGGGGTTTTTAAGGGTACAGAAAGGAAAAAGGGAGGGGGTGTGGGGTGAGCTGATAGACGTCTAGGGGACTGAGTAATACTTGTCCTTGGCTAGTCTAGGAAGGAGTTGCTATCACTCAGGGGAGACACAAGGACGAGGGGTGGGGGAGGGAGTGAGTTACTTAAAACTTGTGGTATGTATGCTGCTGCAAAATGAAGGCTGAGGAACAAGATGGAGTTAGTTTTAATAAAATGGAGTCAGCTTGGTCTTTACAGTGCTAGGTTTCTGGAAGCCAGGAAGGTGTAAGAAAGCATCACACTTGACCTCAGGTTCTTTGGTGCCATGCACCTTATAACTAAGTAAACTTTTTCTTTCTTTGACAATGAAAATCGAAAATCAGTTCCTGCAGATCTCTTCTTTTCCCTCCCAGTTTAAAATCA
Organism: Perodicticus potto; assembly: GCA_963574655.1. Lineage (NCBI taxonomy): Eukaryota > Metazoa > Chordata > Mammalia > Primates > Lorisidae > Perodicticus > Perodicticus potto. The sequence goes on from CAUYRH010134420.1 coordinate 504, forward strand.
CTTGAATTACCTCTGTAATTAAGGATTTGGATAAATAATGTTAATTCAAAACCAAAATAATGAAGAAATACTAATGCAATGTGAATGCATCTCAGTGAGACATATTCTTCTTAGCAAAGTATCTCAAGAATGGAAGAAAAAGTATCCAATGTACTCAGCCCTACTATGAAGCTAATTTGTAGCTTTCATATGAAGGCTATAACCCAACTATAGCACAAGAATATGGGGAAAGGTGCAAGGGAGAGGAGGGGAGAGGGGGTGGAGGGAGGGTAATTGGTGGGGCCACACCTATGGTGCATCTTAGATGGAAATATACCTCCAAAACAAACAAAAAAAACCTTTAGGTCAAAGAAAATATCTTAGTGGAAATTAGAAAATATTTCTAAGTGTCACCTACGGTGCAGCTTAGAAGGGTACAGGCAAAACACTAAATGCAGAATACAAATGTCTTCATACAATAACTAAGAAAATGCCAGGAAGGCTATGTTAATCAGTTTGATGAAAATAGTTCAGATTGTATATGAAAGCACATTGTACCCCTTGATTGCACTAATGTACATAGCTATGATTTAATAATAAAAACAATAATAAATAAATAAATAAATAAATAAATTAAACAACAAAAAAAAATGTTTCTTCCATTTATATCCTACTTCCTAAAAGAACTTTTAAGCATACTTGCAATAAAATCATTATGAGAACCCTTTGGAAGGTACACAACCATTGTTAATATGATTTTTTTATAGTGCATGGCTGGATACTTTCTGGACAGACTTCTTATATGATAGTTACAATAAATATTAGTAAAGAAGGTAACATGATGCCAGTTAGAAAAAAGGAAGTGATCATTTTGGCAAAATAATGGAATGGGATATTTTGAGTGTGAAGTTTGGTTCTGAGCTTCTTTCAAGCTGTTGGAAGAAGGAAGTATAAATATAATATGTAATTATTCTTATTAAAAATGAGCCAAACCCAGTGCAGTGGTGCATGTTCGTAGTCCCAGCTACTCAGGAAGCCAAGGCAGGAGGTTTGCTGGATCCCAGAAGTTTGATGCTGTAGTGTGCAATAATTATTTACAGTGCCTGTAAATAGCCACTGTGCTCCAGCCTGGGCAACATAGCAAGATCTCATTAAAAAAAAAAAAAGTAACCAAAAAAAAGTGTATAATATTATCTAAAGAGATAAACATTAGGTTTTGAAATTTAACTTCAAGCAAAATTTTCCACCTCAAATCCTTACAGAGTGTTACCATATAAGGGATATTGTCTTTAAGCCCAATTTCATAGAAAGTATATTAAATAGTCTTTATATATCTATTTTTTGAGATAACTTCTAATGGAAATTGAAATTTATCATTAAATAAACTTACTAATAAATAGTTACTAAGTGGAAGCATTCATTTATAAAGCTACAGCAGGTTACTGATGAAATAAATTGATGCAAGAATATGTCATCAAAGACAGCAAATTATTTTTCTCAAGTATTATTTGTATCCACATGACAGTTGTCTCAAAAATGAGCTCCCTAAAGAATGAAGATTTTCTATAGCAGTAATCAGAATGACATTGATAAGTCTTATATATGAAAAAGTTGGCAAAGCCAGCAATCTGTTCTAAAAGCTTAAAGATTGATTTGCATTTTAACTTTGAAAAAAGGCCAACCTCTTTCTGCATGTGAAATTGAAGTACAAGTGAGCAAGAAAGTAAGCCAACTTTTTCTAAAAAGAACTTTTAATTTGTTAAAATGGTTGTTTACTATAGACAATTTTGCTTTGACTAATAATAGAGGTTTATCATAAGAGATGATTTTATCTTGACAAATTTATGGGCAGATATTATCATTCAATTGTTTGTACCGTAAGATAATCTTGGTACGATTTCTACAAACTGTTAGGTTTTGAGTAACATTGCACCCCAGTGAACCAGCCAGAATGAATCATTTGCTAAGGTTAATTCTTAAGTAGTTGAATTCAAGACTTTTTAAGTAAGATTTTGTTTTTACAACTGCAAACCTGGAGAATTGTTTTGAAGCCCAGCTTTTGAGTATTTATTCAATAATTGAAGATACATCTTGAGAGAAAGTGAATTATTCTGATAAGATTCATTATGAAGTCAGACCAGTCAAGTTTTTTTAAAGATGGCTACCTCAAAACTATTTTTAGAAAATGGTCATGTTAAAGAAAAGGTTTTAATAAAATAATTATCAGTTGCCTATAATATATTTTTTAAATAACCTGCTAGAAACTCTGTGAAAAACTGAAGGTCTTACTGGGCATAGTGGCTCATGCCTGTAACCCTACCACTCTGGGAGGCCCAAGGCGGGTCGATTGCTTGAACTCAGGTGTTCCAGAATAGGCTGAGCAAGAATGAGACCATGTCTCTATTAAAAATAGAAAAACTAGCCATGTGTGGTGACAGGCCCCTGTAGTCCCAGCTACTCAGAGGCTGAGGCAAGAGGATTGCTCAAGCCCAAGAGTCTGAGGTTGCTGTGAGCCACGATGAGAGCATGGTACTCTACCCAGGGGGTCGGAGTGAGATTCAAAAAAGAAAATAAGCCCAAACCATCCTGAAGGTCTTATGGAATAAAGAGGTATTTAAAATGAGCTTCTCATCTACTTACTTGGTGTCCCCTAATACAGCCCACTCCACACAGATGGCTTAGTGAGTGTGAAGAGGCAATCCATATTGAAAATCATATGTATTTTTGTGAATGAGTGTTCTTAATTTAATTAATTTAGGAAAAGATAGAAACACTTTAACACATCTCTTGAGTTCCTGTAAAGCTTACTATTTTTTCCGGTGGGAGAGAATTTCAGTCTGCCTATCTGCTGAATTTTGAAGAACAGTCATTTGAGGTCCTTAATCTTCCATAACTGTACGAAAATTTCATCATATTATTTTCAGTTAGTCGCAGGTTAGTTAAAGTGCATGTTTCCCTATATCCCTTTCTAAAATCCCACCAAGATAATGGTAAAGAACTTTTTTAATCACAAAAAAGAAAGGGTAGCAAATGGCAGAAGTCACCAAGTGAAGCAAATGAAGGGAGCATAAGTGCCTGTACTGTGGAAGGGCGAGGTGAGCTGGATTGATATAAACAGAAGAATTTGTTTGCAAGTATACCTCAACATATCTCATTTTATTGTGCTTAACTTTATTATCCTTTGCAGTTATTATGTTTTTTACAAATTTAACATTTGTGGCCACCCTGCATTGAGCAAGTCTATATTGGTACCATTTTTCCAATCGCATGTGCTCACTTGTGTCACATTTGGATAATTCTCTCAAAATTTCCACATTTTTTCATTATTATTATATCTGTTAGGATGATCCGTGTTTAGTAATCTTTGATGATACTATAATTGTTTTGGGGTGCAATGGACAATATCCGTGGTGAACTAAATTGATAAATGTATATGTTTTCACTAATTCCCCTGTCTCTCTCCTGCTCCTTGGGCCTTCCTATTCCCTGAGACACAATAATATTAAATTAGGCTAATTAATAACCATATTATGGACTCTAAAAGACAGAGTCATGCATTAAATCAAAATCCAGAGAAGATTAAGTTTAGAGATAAGGGTATGTCAGAACCAGGATGGGCCAAAAAATTAGCCCTCTTGTGGCCAGTTAGGAAACTTGTGAACACAAAGAAAATTTCTTGAAGGAAATTAATTAAAGTGAATGCATGAATGATAAGAAAGCAAAACAGCCTTGTTGCTGATATAGAGAAAAGTTTAGTGGCCTAGATAGAAAATAAAACAAGCCACAATATTTCCTTAAACAAAACCTAATCCAGAGCAAGTTCCGAGCACTCTTCAATTCTAAGAAGGGTGAGAAAAGTGAGGAAACTGCAGAAGAAAAGTTGGAAGGTAGCAGAGGTTGGCTTCTGAGGTATAAAGAAGGAAGCCATCTTCATAGTACAAAAGTACAAGGGGAATCAACAAGTACTGGTGATGTAGACGTGGCTGCAGGTTATTTAGGAGATACAGCTGACATCATTGACAAAGGAGGCTACATGCAACAACTGATTTCTAGCATACATGGAGAAGCCTTCCATTGAAAAGATGCTAGCTAGGACTTTCATAGCCAGAGCGGAGAAATCAATGCCTTGCTTCAAAGCTTCAAATAACAGGCTGATCATCTCACTAGGGGCTAATATAATTGGTGACTTTATGTTGAAGTGAATGCTTATTTGTAATTCCAAACATTCTAGGGCTCTTCAGAATCATGGTAGATCTACTCTGCCTGTGCTGCAGCAAAGCCATCAAGACAGTATATCTGTTTACAGCAGGGTTTACTTTACTGAATACTGTGAGCCCAATGTTGAGACCTACTGCTCAGAAAAAAGATTCCTTGCAAAATGTTACTGCTCATTGACAACACACCTAGTAACAGTCCATCTCTTATGGAGAGGTACAAGAAGGTAAGTTTTATTTTCATGCCTACTATCACAAATTCCATTCTGTAGCCCACAGATCAAGGAGTAATTTTGACTTTCAAATATTATTTAAGAAACATATTTCTAGAAGAAGGAAATGGCCGAATAGAGACATCAGTGAACAGATTATCTTAGACAGAAGAAAAGTTTTAGATGAAAAAAACTATACATCAGCTGTAATTCTGGGATAAAAGTGCAAGAATCTACCAGAAATTCTGTAGAACGAAGTTGTAGAGAAGAACAAGAAGGAGATGGACAGAGATCAACCTTTGAGAAGTATGGGGCCCCATGGAAAAGGTAGGTCGGGGGTTTAATTCTCTTACATTCACATCTTTGGTAGACAGCAGTGCCAGAACTGCTGAAGAGCTTTTCTTCCTCATGAGCTCAAAAGCTACTATAACCAGGAAATTGAGAGTTTCTTGAAAACAAAGCACCAGGCTATCAGCCCTCTTGGGTTTTTTCCTATTATCAGAGATGCAAGCCAAGAGTGTGGGCACCACACGTGCTGCTTTTCTACCCATCGTTTGCCTTTGTCTTACTTCCCCAGGGATCTTCAGCCACTCTTCTGTTTTCATGTTGAATCTTCTCCAGTTCACTCTGTGAATCCAGAATCACGTTGATACCAATGCCAGGAAAAACTACAACAACAAAAAAAGAAAAACACTAACTAATGTTTCTTATAAATATAGATGCAAAAATCCTCAACAACACACAAGCAAACCCAATTCAACAGCAAGTTAAAAAATAATCCACCATGACCAATTGGGCTTCATCCCAGGGATACAAGGATGGTTCAACATATATAAATCAATAAATGTGATTCACCAAATAAACAGAAGCAACAGAAAGACCATATGATCATCTCAACAGATCTTAAGTATTCAATACAAATCTAACACTTTCATGATAAAATATGCTCAATAAGACAGGCATAGGAGGACTATATATCAAAATTATAAGTCATAGATGACAAACCCATAGCCAACATTGTACTGAATGGGGAAAACTTGAAAGCATTCCAAGAAGTGGAACAAGACAAGGGTATCCACTGTCACCACTTTTATTCAATGTAGCACTAGAAGTCTCAGCCAGAACAACTTGACAAGAGAAAAAAATAAAGTTTATCTAAATTGAGAAAGAAGAGGGAAAACTATCACTTTTTACTGACAATATGGTCTTGTATCTAGAAAATTCCAAAGACTGTTCCAAGAGACTCCTAGAATTGATAAATATATTTAGCAAAGTCTCAGGTTACAAAATCAATGCACACAAATCAGTAGCATTCCTATATACCAATAATAGTCAAGCTCAGTGTCAAATCAAAGACTTAATACCATTACAATAGTTACAAAGAAAATAAAATGCTTAGGATATCTTTAGAGAAAGATCTCAACAAGGAGAACTGTGAAACACGGAGGAAGGAAATCACAGATGACTCAGACAAATGGAAAAACATGTCATGCTCATGGATTGGCAGAATCAACATTGTTAAAATGGCCACACTACCCAAAATGATTTACAGATTTAATGCCATTCCCATCAAAATACCAGTGTCATACTTCAGAGATCTTGAAAAAATAATTCTACAATTCATGTGGAGCCAAGAAAAGCCCAAATAGTTAAAGCAATCTTAAGAAAAAAAGGAAATTTGCAGGGATCACATTACCAGACTTTAAAGTATACTACAAGTCTGTAGTTACCAAAACAACATGGTATTAGTACAAAAATAGAGGCAAACACTAATGGAACAGAAAGATAACCCAGGTATAAAACCATCTACGTTCAACCAACAAGATCAATATACCAAACCAGTTCTATTTCTAGCAATGAGAAATCAGAAAGTTAAATTAAAACTAGTATTTATAATGGCATTATAATTATTACTTACAGATACATCTCATAAAATATGCATAAGTCCTGTACTTTTCTTAAGAACTACAAAACTCTGATGAGAGAATTAACAAAGACAAATAAATAAAGAGAAACCCCATGTTTATGGTTTGTAAGAATCTGATATTGTAATTCTCTCCAATTTGGTTTAGAGATTTAATGTAATCCCCAACAGTTTGAAATCCTACTTGATTTCAAAGGTTATTATAAAGCTACACTTAATAAAGATATTGTGGTATTGGCATAAAGATAAATAAATATATCAATAAAACAGAATAAGGAGTTCAGAAATAGATCTACCTATTCATGGTCAAATGATTTTCACCAAAGGTACAAAGCTAATTAGGTGGAAAAAAAAGTCCTTCGGGTGGTGCCTGTGGCTCAGTGAGTAGGGCTTTGGTCCCATATACCCAGGATGGCAGGTTCGAACCCTGCCCCGGCCAAACTATAACAACAACAACAAAAAAAATAGCCGGGCATTGTGGTGGGCACCTGTAGTCCCAGCTACTCGGGAGGCTGAGGTAAGAGAACTGCCTAAGTCCAAGAGCTGGAGGTTGCTGTGAGCTGTGACGCCACAGCACTCTACTGAGGGTGACAAAGTGAGACTCTTTCTGAAAAAAAAAAATCGTCCTTTCAATTTTGCTGACATGCTAGAAAATTTGGATGTGTATGTGCAAAACCTTACATCAATTTGCATTCATACCTTGCACTATAAATAAAAGTTAACCCATAGTGAAGCATAGAGCTATAAGACTGTAAGAGTTTTAAAATAAAACAAAGAAGAAGAAAATTTTTGTGACATTGAGTCAGGCTAAGTGGCAAAATATAGTTCATGAAAGGAAATAAATAATAACTGAAATTCACAAAAGTTAAGAATATCTACTCTCTGAAAGACACTATTAAGAAAATGAAAGTATAAGCCACAGACCAAGAGAAAATATTTGCAAATCACACATAAGTCAAAGGATTTATATCCATTATCTATAATCTATAAAGAAACCTCAAACTCATTAGTTAAAAAAAACTAAAGAAAAAGTAGCAAAATATTTGAACACATACCCAAGGGGATATTCAATTGGCAAGTAAGCACTTTGAAAGATGCTCACATCATTGGCCGTTCGACAAATGGAAATTAAAATGTCAATGAGGTAGCATGGCAATCCTGTGAGAACTGTTACAATTAAGAAGACTGACCATGGCAAGGGTTGATGAGAATATGGAGCAAGTGAAACTTATTTATACTGCTGATGTAAATGTAAAATGATATAACAACTTTGTAAAACAAGTTAGCAGTGTTTAAAAAGTTAAACACGTACCCACCATATTACCCAGCCATTCCTCTCCTGTTTTGGATAGCGAGGACTTCAGACTTCTGCCTCATATGCATTGTTTCTCAGGAAGGTACCAGGGTCTTTCCTTCAGTATATTATGAACATAAACCAAGAGATAAAAAGAAAACAGTCTAGGACACAGGGGCCACTCTGAGGGAAGAGTTGAAGTGTCTGTAGTTAAAGAAAATCACAGGAAAGTATCAAGTCAGCAAAGAGCCATGTGTTAAGACTAGGGTAGAAAGGTGGTTTCTAAGAAAAAATTGCAGGTGATAAATTATGTAATTTAATTTATATGGGTTAAATTGTACTGTTTACAGGTTTAATTGTGTGGAAAATTTTATCAAGAGACAGTTAAAAGGGAGTGTAGAAATAAGAAAGGGAGAAAATTTTTAAAAATGAGGTATTTATAACAGAAGAAAATGAAACATTGATCAGTAAAAGGGGCATCCCAATATGTTAATTACTTCATGATGAACAATAATTTTGTAATCATAATAATGTAAAAAACAAAAATAGTTTAACCAAAAACTGTTATTTATTTGGTAGGAAAGATTGGATAAGGGATAAAAAATGTGTAAGAGGACAGAATAATGTATTATAATAATATTTGTTGCAAACTGACTTAGTTAATATAGTTCTATACACACCCTTAGGTTCTTCTTAGTTAAAAAAGAAGCCTCTAAAGATTGAAGTGACTGATGTTTAGCTATTATTCAATAACTTCAAACAAACCTCTAATGAAAAACACAAAGCACATTCACCAAAAAACAAAAACAAAAAAACAGGCAAGGCAGAAAAAAAATCATGTGACATAATTTTATCTATTACATAAAAATCTGTCAGCAAGCAGATACCTAAATAGCCATATGATTCAGGAAGTCTTGTTTTCATTCTTCTAGGTGTTCTGACTACTGCCCACATGAAAAGTTTAGCAGAGACAAACAAGAAAATGTCTTCCAGGCAAGATTCAGTTAACCTTAACATTGGCAATTGCCAACCGCATCCTTTCAAATTAGTTTGGTCATGGGACCCTCTAGGGATTAAGCCTAGGGATTAATGGTAAGGCTGTAAACTCCAGGCTTTTTAGATCATTTTCTTGTAAGGATGGGAAAATCTCCAAAACATTTCAGCCAGTCCACGTCTTAAAGCTGCTAATTTTGCCAATGAAAGCTCATGCAAATTCCATTTACAGGCCACGGTTTCAGCTATGGAAAGCCATTTCTTATATTCATTGTGATAATTATTAAATCCTGTGATGTATGAAATAAAGAGACAGGCGTTTGTAGTGACGACTTTGGAGGCTGTTTCCTGACTAGCTGACTGTGTCTACAGAGTGGTCTCACTCAGGATATAATTAAACCAACACACGCATATCTCATTCTGGGTTAAAATCAAATGTAGTAGACAGTATAGTAAAAGCGAATAGATGAATGTCTAGAATGAATAAATAACTAGAGATATGAACATATTATTTGGAAAATTAGATGTAAGTACCAGAAATGCCCCTTAAGATTGAGGAATGGGGTGATGTGTGATGGAGAGGGGAAAGGAATTCCATAATGTAAAAGTCTTCTCATACCATCAAAATCGTTTTGAATCTGTATACATGTATGTCTCTGCTAAGCATAAAATTAATTTGAATAAGATAAAAAGTTAAACATAAAAGCCAGGATAGAAATCGTCTCCTGGGAAATTGAGAGGAGTTCTTGCTCCTTTAACTGGAGAAAGGAATAAAAGCTTCTGGTCTAACCATGTTTCAAAAAACATCTCAGTTGTTTCTGAGATCCACTGATATATGCAAACAACTTTACTGTTCTCTTTTGAATAAAAGATAAAAGACAGATAAGATCATAATGAAATTAAAATTGCACACTAAATAGAATATAGATGAAGTACGGAAAGAATTCTGCTTTGCTTCAAATCAAAATCCCACAAAGGGTTCAGGACCTTGGTTTGAATTAAAATGAATAAAAGTGGTTAGAAAATTTCCTGTATTATAAATGACAAGTTGAGTGAGGATCTTTATGCGGCAAACTAAAGGGGCAGGATTCTGTTCAGTTCAGGGCTCCATGGTTATAGAACACCCATTCGGAGCCAGGCATGCCGCCAGCTTCTGAGAGCACCCCAGTGAGGAGTGAGCATAGCCTTGGCCAAGGCGTGCATGTCTGATGTGAGAAAAAGAAGCAGTGTTGGACAGTCTGTTGATAGATGTCAGCGAAGATGTAAAGGATTGATGAGGTCTCCAAACATAGCTGTTTGCACCCCTGCCTTCTTAGAAGGGATATTTTCTGCTAGGAATGAGTGAACTCAGGTTTGGAAGAGCTACCTTCCATTCATTGAAGGTCTTCAAGACTCAGCTCAAATTTTACCCATGCTCTGGAGCTTTCCCTGCCTTCCTTCACTGGTGTAGACCCTTCTCTCCTTCAGCCAATGCTTTATTTCTAGCCCTACACTTATCCAACTAAATGGTAATTGTCACCTTGCTAGACTATTTTCCCTGAACAGACTGCACACTTTTAAGAATCAGTATTACTATCATTTTTAAATAATGACATAATGCTAGGTACACATGTGCTCAGTTAGTGTTTTGAATAATTAGTGAGAAATTTATCCCAGTGGATGGTAGGGTGAAGATGTCTCAGATGGATTGACACCTAAATTGAAATTTTCAGCATAAATAGGAAGGCATTTACAGGCAGACAGGTTAAGTGTAGAATGCATTTTAGAGAAAGGGAAGAGTTCAAAGACAGGCTGATTGAAATACCACAAAATACTCAGAAGATTGCCTATGATTTAAAATGGCTGAAGAGTAATTGGAAATAAAATTGAGAAAATAATCAGAGGTCAGATCACAAAAAGCCTTATATGTCATTTGTATGGGCTGGATCCCGTCGTGGGGAACTATTTAGGTTTAAATAGAGAAGTTATAAGATGCATGCTTTTGTTCAAAAATAAAATAATCCATTTATTTTGTCAAATTATATAAGTAATATACATTCATTGTGTAAAATCAGAAACAACACAAAAAGGATAAGTATAAAAGTTATGGAAAATCTGAAGTATAAAACTTATTTTATTTTATTTGTCAAATTGTAAAATGTCATAAAACCCCAATGCTAGTAACATTTTGATGACTATCTTTTCATGCATTGCTTTATATAGGGTGTCCATAATGTTCATGTGGAATTTAAAACGGTGTGCACTTTAAAATTGTACACGAATTTTATGGGTACCCTTATATATCCATAGATGTGCAACATATACGTTTTATATGAACCGAGTCATATAATTTATTCTATTTTTTTCTTTTTTTGAGACTGAGTCTTACTTTGTCTCCTCAGTAGAGTGCTGTGGAGTCACAGCTCACAGCAACCTCAAACTCTTGGGCTTAAGTGATTCTCTTGCCTCAGCCTCCCGAGTAGTTGGGACTACAGTCACCCGCCACAACATTCAGCTATTTTTTTGGAGATGAGGTTTCTCTCTGACTCAGGCTGGTCTTGAAATTGTGAGCTCAGGCAATCCACCCGCCTTGGCTTCCCAGAGTACTAGGATCACAGGCGTGAGCCACTGTGCCTGGCCTTTTATTGTGTAAATATTTTTTATTCTCTTTTCCTCTTTTAATTTATTGACCCTTTTCCCTTCATCTTCCCTTAGTCCCACAAAACTAAAGTTGATGTGTGATTCCATGTTAATTACCACATATATGTAGATTTTTGCCATTATTTAAGAAAAATGAATTCATATATTTCTTTTCTCATTTGGCTTTTCCCTCTTAACAATATCTTGTGATAATGTCTCCAGGTCAAATGGTGTAGAGACAAAAAGGGACAACTTAGTCTTTTTACCTGTTGCATATTGTCCTATAGTATGAATACACCACGATTTATTCAACCATTTCCCTACTGGTGGGCATTCAATGTGTTTCAAGTTTGTGATACTGCCAGTTCTGTTGTATAGCAAACTTCCTTATAAATAAATCTTAATTAACTGATGGTATGTCATAGATTAACTTCTCAGGAGAGGGACTGATGGGTTGAATTATAAGCTTATAAGCTTGTTTTTAATTTTAATAGATATTATCAGATTTATTTCTAGAAATGAGTGCAATAATTCATATTGTACCAAAAATATGAGAGTAAATTTTCCTCATGTTATTGCATCATATGGGTATTGCCATGCTTTTCAATATTTTTCAGTCATCGAATATTCTCCTTTATCAATGAAAGAAAGGGATGTTATCACTCCTTGGATTTGTTTTTTTCTGCCTGCTACTAGGATTGAGCATCTTTTTTTATATGCACTGGGCATTTGAATTGCTCATCTGTCAATTACCTATCAATGTTATTTACCTATTATCCTATAGAAGTGCATTTAATTAGTCTGTCAGATGTCTTTCTAAAGCATTGATATTAAAAGCCTATATTTTTAGAGTGATAACTTTCATAACAATTGGAAGATGGAGTGAGAGTGGGCATTGCTAGAGGCAGAGAAATTGCTCAGAAGACTATGAAAGAAAAAGTCCAAATGAGAGATAATGAGAACCCAAACCAAGATCCTGGCAGAGCTCATGGAGAGCAAGCGGATGGGGTGTTAGAGGTCCCAGTTGGTGTCCCCTCATCAGAGATCGCCAATCACACCGCCCTCGGCCCCTCACACGTCAGTGTGTAGCACATACCTCAATTCCTGCAAAAAAATGCATGATGTACGTGGTGGAAACCAAGCATGACTCCAGTTAGGAGAACTGGAGAAAACACGCCCTTTCACCCCAAGTCACTGATGCTGGAATTTCTCTCTGCATCATCATGTGTGAACAAAAGAAAAAAGTCTTTGCACTCTTTGCAAAGTTCTCTGAGAATATTTACACAGATACGTGACTCTGCCACTGAAAGATGCCAAACTCTCCTTGAATATTCAATTTAAAAATTCTGTATTTTCAATTGAGTTTTTCCGTGAAGTATATTTTTACTTCTTTAAAAATGGGTCACTCTTTTTTTTTTTTTTTGAGACAGAGCCTCAAGCTGTCACCCTGGGTAGAGTGCAGTGGCATCACAGCTCATAGCAACCTCCAACTCCTGGGTTCAAGCAATTCTCCTGCCTCCGCCTCCCAAGTAACTGGGACTACACGCGCCCACCACAATGCCTGGCCATTTTTTGGTTGCAGCCGTCATTGTTGTTTGGCTGGATTCGAACCTGCCAGCTCGGGTGTCTTAGCCGCTTGAGCCACAGGCGCTGAGCCAGGAGTCACTCATTTTTTGATGCAGTAATCATCTAATAGGAAATTTGATTTCCTAATAATGTTTTATGGTTTTATGTTATCACAAATGAGTTTTCTTGAAGAACTAATCACTTGTCACAGTTTTGGGGTAAAATCCTGGACATTTCTTTTGTATAACAGATTGTCTGATTATTATAATTACATTGCCTGTCTTACTTGATAGTGGAAAGCAATAATTAGAAGTTGTTAGTTCATATTTTAATGTACCATCCATTATATGACTTCTCCTAGAAACAGAAATCTCTAAAAGGTATTAATATAGATAACAGACTGTTGAGGTTTTGTTACTGTTAGGTACTATTATGTTTGGTGAGCAATGTTTAGGGAATAAATTAGTTTGTTTAAATTTTTTTTTGAGCACTTTAAAAGAAAACTACTGTGAAAAATCAAAGAACGATGGATTCACATATTTTGAAACAGTGGAAATCTACGTGATAAATGGCTGGAAAATTCCCAGAAAATAGCCACTTACTGATACACCAACCGTACACTCAATGAATTTTATGTAGATTCTTAACTATAAATTTTACTATTAATTATAATTTTAGGCATGAAGGATCTCATCATCACATGTTATTTATTTTTGTCTTATTTTATTTTAAAAGAGGATCCTATATCATTTCTTGAGAAATTAATGTATTTTTATGCAACTTTACTAATCATACAATACTTAATTTGCCTTCTTTCTTAAAGTGTTTACTATGGCTATTTAATCCTCATAACTACCCCCGTTATAAAAGTAGTATTTTTTCTTTCAGTGGAGGCAGCAGCACAAAGTGGGTAAGTTGCCTAAACCATGGAGCTGTCAAGGAAGAGAGCCAGGATCTGCTCCCAGACCGGCTGGCTTTATGCTGTCTGGTCTTTCCTCTACCCTGGAACATCTGACCGGGATGCAGAGCCTCTTCCTCTTTCCTGGGCATGTAGATAAGGCAAAGCAGAGGCATCACCATATCCCACAGGCAGGGTGGTAGTGTAACCGGAATTTTTCATTGCTGTTTGGCCTTCTTTTTAGACATTTGGGGGGCAGGGAGGAAAGTGCCATGCAATGATTACCTCAGTGATCCTCAGAGATGTTTTTGATGCATAGTAGGAATTCAATGGATATTTGTTATGCCCTCCTTAGGATCATTTTTCAAGAGCATATTTATAGAGAATTTGACAATGAACATTTATAATCAGTTTGCTGATTTACCAGTTTCCTTCACATGATTGGGAGTGTTCTGCATAGAAACCCTGAGACAGATGATCACAAATATCATCATCCTTACTTTACTACCTGTGTGGCACAGAGTGGTCAGTGTTGTTTACAATGTTCTATCACTTGAGTGTGATGGATAGATTGCCAGAACCCATACCTTTAACATTCAGGGCATTGCTCACTAGGGAATAGAACAGCCATTTAAGATAAATAGCAGTTGAAGTAGACAGAAAAGTTTACTCTCTGTAACAGTGCCAACTTAGTGCCAACACCCGGCTGCGCCCTGTGGTTGATCTTTGTTTTATCCAGAGTGGCATCGAAAAGAGTAACAGAAAACCAGTTAAGCTTCCCTGAGCACATTTAGTGTTCAGTGACAAAGCTGAAATTACTTTGTTCTAACAGTTGACTTTCCACTGAACTCTGAAAAAAAGTAAGCAATTACTTGGTTCATGCTCTTTAGCAAAGTGAAGGCTTGTTCAGTTTATTTTCAGCTTCCGGATTTGATCTATCACATTAGGAATGACAATACCCCTAAGCAATTATGGCATTTGTCATTTGTTGCTCTATTGTATATTTCTCAAAGCCATGGATGAAAAATAAATCTCTTTGGAGTGCTCCATGTGTAAACCATTTGGTAACAGCAGTAGTAGGAAGAACTGCTCGGCACTGATGGGGCCCTGCCAACTCAAGGAATTTAGGATTTCTCTTTACATCTCTTAGCCTAGATCCCATCATAAAATAAAATCCAGCAGGGCCTAAAGGAGTTCAATGGTCTCCAGATAAAAGGTTAAGTCTTGACACATTATCTTCTGATCAGTTATTTGATTCCACTCTTCCTATGAAACTGAAAGATTCACCTGTTTTAAGATTTGAGAAATGTATTGCTTCTCCTTATCTTTTCAGTTTTATAAGATAATAAATTGTTCTTTGGGGGAAATAAAACTTGAGTTCCCATCTAAAATTATACTTTAAACATGTTTTTTGTTAGCAATTACTTAAATTAATGCTTTCTTTATTCAGTAAATACGTATCTTGAATAATTTTGCAAAACATCGTGGGGAAGACAAAGATGAATTGATAAAGTTAATTCATCTTTTCATTAAAGCACTGGTAATTTGGTCTTAGAAATGAATATCACAAATATGAAAAATCAGGTCAAAAGAATAAACTTCCTAATAAAAATAATCTGGGAAAACTTTATTATTAGAATAGGGATGAAAATGATAGAATTTCAGTTCCTTTAAAAATAGTCAAATAACATTAAAGACGGAAATGATTATTATCAGGAATTAAGGGAAAGGATAAATGGGGAGTTATTAAGCAATAGGCATAATATTTCAGGTAAGTAAGTTGAATAAGCTTTAGAGATTTTCTGTACGACACTTACCTGGAGTCAACAACAATACATTGTACACCTAAAATTTGTTAAGAGGATAGATCTTATGCTGTGTCTTTACCACAATAAACTAAAAAAGATAAAGATAAAGTACTTTCTAAATGGGCAAATAGGGGACAACAAGATTTGTCATATGGAGTTATCAGCTATAAAGGAGTTAAAAGCTGAGATGTGTCTACCTGCAATGATGGCATTAATCACGGTATAGATAGCTGTGTATATTAAAATAGCAATTGTGTTTTCTTATGGGACTATTTTCTAACAAAACAAGGGCATATGTTTTTGAGAGAATAGTGTTTTTTTCTGGTATTAAAGAGAAAGGGAATCTGCTTACTCCATCCAAAACTACATGCTATTAAAGTTCAAATGAAAATAAAAAGGCAAGGAAAAAAAAACCTTCAGCCTTAGCTCTGCCAAAATCTGTCATTTGATTTATTAATAATCCATTCTTAGCAACTCTGAGACTCACAAATTTTAATGCACACATGCTATATCAGGGTGGGAACTGGTATTTCCATTGAGTTAATACAGTTTGGACTATAACTGTGCACAAAGTTAAAGGTAGAGGAAGGTTTAGTGAGGACAGTAAACCATCCTAGCACATTTCAAAAGGTTTTCTCTAAAAGGGGACAACACTTTTAAGGCGATTAAACGTAGAAGAATTATGCACTTTTCCTGTTGGTGTTTGTCTAGGTTTTCATTTCCTTGAGAAGTCTAGGCTTCTAGGTCACTGAGCAAGAAATTAGACTACAATTAGGTAAAATAACTTGAGGCTAGTTGGCCTAAGTTTGGGAGTTACCTTATAGGTTAAATCCAATTTCTTTTCTTTTCTCCTAAACGATCTGAAGGTAGCAATTGTATTTTTCCAGCCATGATGGGTTTCTTGCAACTTTTGCTCAAATGATATGATGTGAAATTCTCTTTACCACTCTCCTAACTTTTTTTTTTTTGGAGACAGGGTTGCAATATGTCACCCTTGGTAGAGTGCCATGACGTCACAGCTAACAGCAACCTCAAACTCTTGGCCTTAAACGATTCTCTTGCCTTAGCCTCCCAAGTAGCCATACTACAGGCACCCACTGCAACGCCCAGCTATTTTTTGTTGCACTTGTCATTGTTGTCCAGCTGGTCTGGGCTGCATTCGAACCTACATGGCTGATGCCATATCTAGTGTGCTACGGGTGCTGAGCCCCACTCTCGTAACTTTTAGAATTGTCCTGGTAGGGTCTAACCAATTCAAAGATATGTCATCACCAATGAATTCTGGGATATCAGAATTCAAGAAAAATAGTTAAGGAATACATATTTGCATTACATTACAATGCATATTTGGCAAAGAAATCATGCAGTTGAGTCATACATTGAATTTGTATTTAACTAAGCCTATAATTCTTCGTCATACCTGCTGGCTCTAAATAAATTTTTCCCATTCTTCTTTGATCTAAGTTTATTATGTAGAACCTTATTAATCTCTGCCAAATTTCATATTGTTAGATTTTCTTCTTTTATATGTTCTGCTATCCTTTTGAATTCAGACTTTGACATCATTGCATTTGCTGTCCATCTTGGCTTCATAATGTTGGCTCCACAAAATGTTCCCCCAAGCATTTGCCTTATCTAAGTTGTTGGTATAAATGTTAAATAAGACAAAGTTAGTTATGGTGTTCTATCATGTAACATTCAATAATTGCCTCAAAATTATTATCAATTTGGATTAACCAGGATCTTTAGTTACAATGATTTCAATAGTTACTACTACAGATGTATGTATTTTTAAAGATTATATTTTTCAAGTGGTTTTATGTTCACAACAAACTTAAGAGGAAGGTACAAAAATTCCTCATCTATCCCCCACTCCTCCACTTATATAGCCACTCTTGCTATCAACATCCCCTGCCAGAGTAGCACACTAGTTACAACTGATGAACCGACATTGACATATCTTTATCACCAAAAGACTGTAGTTTACATTAGGGTTCACTCTTGATGCTATACCTTCTGTAGGTGTGGACAAATGTATAATAAAATTTATATATGTAAAAATGGTTTAGTATTTTTAAAATACTCTGACAAGATACTATGTGCTATCTGGTCTTATGCTTTGATGAATGCCAACTAAATCTTGCCTGGCGTCTTTGTCCTGATTTATAAGTCAGTTTACTCATTCAAAGTTATGGCCCTTTCTTTAAAAAGGTTTGGTTATGAAGACACACTTTAGAAACAAGAAACAAATCATTTATACGTACTTATTTAGATTACCACTTTCATAAAATTTGTTTTTATTTCTTTTCCACTAAGAACCTCAAGTTTTTTGATAACTACACCAAATAAATTGGTTTTCAAGTTCAAAATACTTTTGTCTTGGACATTGGCAGAATAAAAGCTCTAAGAGTTCCATTTTCAAGGTTGGCTAACAGTTATGACCATCAACTGCTATCTATTTATACGAAGATAAATGCCCTTCTGGTTATTAAAGATGTTGTATCTTTTTAATATAATAGAAATAAGTATAGTAGCAAACTTTTTTGTTTCTTCTCCTAGATTAAATTTTCTTTTGATAATCTTGATAAGAGCTTATCTCTTTTTATTTGATTATTTTCTTATTTCTTAATCATATTTGGATGATGTAGGATATTAGAAATGTTGGTAATAAATAACTGGTTCATGTATCTAGTATTTTCTCCTCCAGAAGAGGACGGCTGTCCCGAGTACAGTTCTGAAAGCACTCCAGGATTTGTGGTGTTGGCTTCATTGTCATTTTCACAGTCATTTATTTTTTCCACTCATAGCTGATATTCTTATGTTTTGATGTCTTACATAGTAATATTTGTAGTAGTTTCTAAGCATTTGCATTCAACGTGACTAAAGATATGATTACATATACCACATATATAAAGAAGGGTTAGTCTATGTATTCTATCTGATATTTAATAACATTAACTCAAGATTAATGAATGTGGTCTTAACTGTCAGCTTTTTGTGCTATGTTAATATTTATTATTAAATCAGGTATAGTAAATGTCATAAAATGTAGTTAATCATTAATGAAGTATTCATTTTTATAAAAATAAAATATTATAGTGAAAATTCACATTAAATCTTACTGAATAATTTAGATCACCCCATCACTACTCTCAGAATAAACAGCTTTATATTCCAGATGTGTATAATACAGGGCATCCCTAGAATTACCCTCATGTACCTGTGAAGGATTAGCATAATTAAAATTACCACACAGTCATCATTTCCAGCAAGAGCAATCTCACTGATTCTAAACTAGGTTTTGTCTTGTGATTAACTCTAGGTCAGCATTCCTGGTTAAGCAACATATCCAGTAAATAATTTAGAAAAAGGATGACCTGAACCTCATGTACTGTAATGTGTCCCAAACAGGGAGATAAGAAAAACAGAAAATTGGAAAGGCAATAGTCCAGATCTAAGACTGTGGCTCTCAGATTGAGGGCGATTTTACTCCTTAGGGGATATCTTCTAACTTGGGCAGAGGGGGGCAACTGGCATCTTGTGGGTAAGAACAGGATGCTACTAAAACTTACAGTGCAGAGAACAGCACTGATTTAGAATCAGATTTAGATTTTAAAATTACACTTTTGTTTTTCTTAAATTCTAAGGGCATAGTATCTCATATAAAGTGGATTTATTTTATGTAAAAAATCAAGGTACTAAAAAAAAAAAAATGAAGGTACTGCCCATGGGATTGTATTTCCAAGAGTCTGACCTCCTATTTCTTTCTATTTAGCCTGGTGAGCAGAGGTCACTCTTTCTTGTGCAATAGCTTGCTTCATGCTTCTGGCGAACCACACAGATAGACATAAACAAATGGTAAATGTACCCGTCTGTAATCCCTTAATAATGCAATTAATGTCAGACAAAAACAGTGAAACACATGTTTTGTAAATGTAATGGATGACTGTGATTAAATATTGGATTGGCCATATAATGCATTAAAATGTGTTAGGACATCTTGTTCTTTAGACCAGAATTGTTTTTTAATATTTAGAGCTGTTTCCTGCTAAAATATTCGAACTCCTAACATGCCAGCCAAACAATGTTGTCAAATATATTTGAGACATGGAAAACTGCCATGAAGCATAAAAGAATAGTTTGTACATCACGATTTGAAATGTCTTGGGGTGGGGGAAAGAAAGTTTTGAAGGCCATCATTTCAATGAATCAATTCTCTTCTCTTATTTCATATTCAAGTATGTATCATCTCCTCTGGGAAAAGAATAAGCATTCAATAAACTAAATAAAAAATTAAACATGTAACTATGTAATGTAAATGAGTTTTATAAACATATTTTACTTTTTCAAAGATATTTTAATAGGATTATCTATAAGAAAACTCATTTATTGCATATGTTTGATCACTTTATACCTGTAGGATACCATAGTACCCAAGACAGATTGAGGAGGAGTTGACAAGGCTGTGGTCCCAAATAAGAGAAGATAATCTCTTATTTCTTTTACATGAAGGCTGAATAGCACATCTATATCTTTAATGCAAGTGGGGAATCCAAAGAATGGCTTGATGCTTTGCTGGGGTTTCAGAAAAGTGGACTCAATCTAAGAGGAAATTCAAAGAAGAGAGTTTTAATTTCTTTTCTAATACTTCTCTGCAGTTTGAGAGAAATGAGCAAAATCTAGATTAACAGTATTAGTGAAAACCAGGGCTTCTGAAATTTTGAATTCATATTTCTCTAGTATTATAATTTTTAAAGTATAAATATTTATATCTTATTTCAGTGATCACAGTGGATGAAAAAATCATTGTTTAAAGAGAATCAAGAAGTTAGAATTATGCTGAGAGTATATTTTTACACTTTTGTTCAACCAATATTTATTAAGAACATAATATATGCTGGGCAAGTGATACAGACAGCACCAAGTAAGATGTCAACCGAAGCACCATGCTCCAGGGAGTAGAGTGATATTAAGGAGGCTCTTGCCTCTTCTCAGAGAAATGGAGTAGAGCACATGGATTTATAATATGAAACTCAAGTTAGAGTAAAGTGAAGGCCCCTTCGCTCTACCAGACACCAGGCCAGTTGTGAAGATTTTGTCTCTCAGGTTGATGTCTGCATTTCTTAGCTTTGGGATTCTGGGGCTGTTATTTTGAAAACTTTTCTGTTTTCAAGATGACTATATAAGGGATGCTAGAGAGAGCCTGAAAGGCTGGGAGAGAATGGAGGAACTTCTTCCTGCCAGCTTCATGCTGTCCTGCTTTTTAATTTCCAGTTCCCATGAGCATCACTCTAGCCATAGTTTTTCCCCTTGGTAGCAGTGATTTCAGGTTTTTGTTTCCCAATGTTTAAACAGCCAGGGTGCACCTTAGGGATGCCAACACCGCTGGCAGCACTCAGCAATCTGAGCTATGTAGGATTCTTCACCCAAACATCAATGTGTTAATAATTTCCACATCTTTTCTTTCTTGCCCATTGCCAGTATCTATATCCTGCAGTTTCTACTTTCATGACACTTTGTTTTCTTACGTGTCTGTCTGTTTTTAAGACTTTGTTAAAAATTGCAATATTTATACTAAGTTCTTTCTGTTAAAATAACTGGAGTGGCTTTTTTTATATTTACATATTTTTTATTAACTCATGGCTGTGTACATTAATGCGACCATGGGGTACAATGTGCTGATTTTATATACAATCTGAAATATTTTTATCAAACTGGTTAACATAGCCTTCATGGCATTTTCTTAGTTATTGTGTTAAGACCTTTATATTCCTCATTTAGTAAGTTTGGACTGGAGTGGTTTTTGACTGAACCCCAATGACACAGAGATTAAGCACTTGGCATAGGATATGATTTACATTAAGACTTCTATGCTATTAGTCATAACCATGATCCTGATAATCCAACCTACACTGCATTATATTGAGAGTCAGAGCACTAAAGTTCTTTTGATGAAAGTTTGGTCATAATTATATGCAGTAATAGGCCTAGGCCAGACTTCCTGAGATTGTGTTGTAACGAAGTCTTGCATCCCATCAATTTACCATTGATGGCGATATGCTATGCTTCCCAAAGTCCCTTAGTTAAAGTCTCTATCCTTTCTGCTGGTATTTTTCTAGTACTTTTTCTTTAGATTAGCTAGTGAAGTATTTGCTCCCTTAAAGGATGAAATGCACCATAGGCCCTCTTCATGAGTTTGGCAGTGAGGGAAAAGGATCAAGGGAGCGAAGCGAGAGAAGTTCCAGGTGTGTTCCAGAAGGACCTTTCAAGGCATCATGTACAAGTTGTCACTGACCGGAAGACATTAACATCAACCTTCAATGACCTCATAAGTTTGGCTGGAGCAAGCTTCTGTAACAAATAGGATAATGCGATCACATATTTTTAATGCATATTTTAAAATTTCTATGATTCTGTGCAATAGTAATAATCAGAAAACTATCAAGAACCTACTATATGCAAGGCACTTCAAGTGGCTTCATTCCATTTGGAGGTAGGAGCAAGTAAAGAAGACTAAAGGCAGAAAAATAGATGAGGAAAGAGAACTCAGAGATTGCTAATTGTAGATTAAATGAGTGTTTTGTTAAGGCAAATAGGAAATGGTGGTGCTGTAATCAAAATTAGTTTATACAACCACTCTGAAAAAATTTAGGAAAATCTAGTAAATTACCAAATAATCTGCTGTAATCAAAACCATTCTCCATTATTTACTCTTTGTCCTACTTTGCTTTTGTCTGAGAGAGAAAAGCATGTGGCCCAATAAAAATGATTTAAGTTATTTATAATGGCACCAATACAAGTAAGACAAGATATAAAACATCTTTCAGATATTATAAAGACAAAATAGTTCTTTCTTTAGCTGTCTTGGGTAAGTGTGAGAATAAAATGTCCAAATAAGACATCTGCTTTTTCTGGCAGATTTTGTGAGAAGCCACTAGGTGACAGTGTGACTTCAGAACAAGATGAGGATAACTTTTTGAGCTCACAGTAACCCTCAGGTTTGAGAATTCAGCAAGAGATTTAAAATGAGAATTTGAAAATCAAACATTTATTTTGGGAAAGAACAAAAACTACCACTTACAGAGTTGTTTCCAGATAAGAACGAAAATAAGATGAAAGAGTTAAAAAGTGTGCTGTTATACCATTTGATTCAAATCCCATCTCCACAGGATTTTCAGTAAGAGGTGTTTTTCATCATGCAGTAGAAAATCCTCCTGTTAATAACCCTTCATTGCTTAAGATGGCTGCTGCTGCTTTCTAGAATGTTCCTCCTCATTGATATCGCATTCTATGTTGTTTTTTCACATACCTAAACTTTAAAGAGTCAGAGTAGCATTTCCCATTCTCATACTTATTTTGAAATAAGACTGAAAAGGACATTAGGAGATTATTTTTGTTCAATTACAGATACAGAATAATTTTTGGATTATCTTAGCATATTTTCTTCATTATGAAAAGATATAAAATATGTGGCTTAATAGTTAATTTAAGCTTCCATTCAGGTGTCCCAGAGACCAATTCAACTATTCTGCTGGGATTCTTTCCTCTTCTAGAGCATTTGAGCTATAATTTAAACCATGGAAATACTGGCAATGTTAAACTAGCTATAGACATGTGTAATAGAGAATTTGGCTGCCCTTTGTCCCTGGTTGCTGGCAGGTAACCTGTAAACCCATCGGTTTTTCCAAGCCATTGAAGTGTCTTTGTTGTCATGGCAGACCCAGATTGCCACGATAACAAAGGCACTTCAATCGCTTGGAAAGATAGTTTATGGTATGGAGATGCAGATAGTTTGTGCTAACAAGGTATCTTGTGCTGGCCATTCCAAAGTTTATACTAACATAGTTAATGTTAGGGATCTCTGAGTCATGTGAGATCAGCCTGACCTCTGGAGAGGGAGAGAGGGCTGGAGATTGAGTTAAACACTATGGCCAATGATTCCATCAATTTTGCCTATGTAATGAAACCCCAGTGAAAACTCTAGACACTGAAGCTTAGATAAACTTCCTTGGTTGACAATACTCTGAATATTGCTGCAAATCAATATACCAGGAAAGTAATGCCTCCTGCGGACGTCAACCATTCTGTCTGGAACCCTCCTAGACCTTACTCTGCATGCTTCTCCCTCTGGCTGATGCTGCTTTATAACATTTTGCCATAATAAAATCATTGTTATAAGTATAGCATTTTCCTGAATTCTGTGAGTCCTTCTAGTCAATTACTGAACCTGAGGAGGTAGCAGGAACACTAGAATTTATAGTTAGCTTTTCAGAATTAAGCGTGGGTTGGGATGCCCAAACTTAATGTTGGTGGTATCTGAAGTGTGGGTAATCCTGAGAAGGACTTGCCCTCAACCCCAAGCTGACAAGTTCACAGCAACATACCAGACAACAAAAACAAAACAAACAAATAAACAAAAACTCTACATTTTAAATTAGTTTAATAGACTTTGGTTAAATATTCACGTATTACCATATAATTCTTCATTTTTTTTAGTGACACAGCCTATAAGTAGATGTTTTCAATTAAGCCCCAAGTCAGGTCTATTTCTCCACAAATAGTACTGATAATCTATTCATACCATATATGTGAAGATTATTACCTTCTTTGGTGGCATTGATTCCTATAGGAGGTGAGTGAATTGTAGTATCTTTCTCTTTTTCATCTGAGCTACTTATTTTCCATTTCGCTTCATGGAATGTGTAATCCCAAGCGGTATCAAGCCAAGAGGGATGAGCTATCCCAAGCCAGCACTCTATGTGGGACATCAGTCCCTCTTCCATTGTGGAGATGGGACCCAACATAATCTGAGAGCAATGGCAAGTTTAGAATGCTATTTGTAGGCTATATCTAACCCAAGGACAGTCAAATTTTACATTTAAATAAAAATCTCATTCTGTCACCCTATGTAGGGCAACCTCTTATTGAAAATATTCCCTCCTGCCCTTTGTATTAGTATTTTGCACTGCAGGTAGACTAAGGGGGTAGCATCTATCCCCACAGCTATGATGTGATGAGGACACATTTGTGACTCAAATTCTGCCCATTGGCAACTTTGGTTATTCTATAGGGAACATAAGGTTATGGGAATAGTTAAGTCAGTCATGTAGGCCAAATTATTCCTGTCTCACTGATTCTGTGACTTACTCAGAATTTTCCAAAAAATTTATTTTTTTCCCTTAGGTAGGCAGTTAGACTTTGTTGCCTGCAACCAAGAATCCTGACTCATTAGGTCTTCAAAAAGTAGCTTATACAGCTTTCTCCACCATAAAGTTGCTTTTTTCCCCCTTTATAATTAAGAAGTGTCTTATGGAGCAATATTTTATCATGTCTCTCATCAAAATTAACCCATTAGTCTTAGCATCCATTGAACATTTCCTGCTCTCAATCAAATATTTCTTTAATCATTGCCAAACATTGACTTTCATCCCTTCGACTACTGAGTTTCATCATTTTTTCTACGTTTATCAGTTGGGATTCATATTTCTACTATTTTTGAGTAGGCATGTATGAAATACATAATCAGATAAAGTAATAAATGGTGTTAAAACTTATTTATTGACACATCTTCCTTTTCTTTATTTGTTACCTTTAAAGAGCTTAGAACTTTTTCTTATTTTATAAATTTAATAAATTCCTTTTGGCCTTTCTGAAGGGAAAAATGAAGTGGCTTATATGCGTTTAAAAGTAAGGAAATTCCTGAGCCAGGTACAATGGCTCACAGCTGTAATCCTACTTCTTTGGGAGGCTGAAGAGGGTGGATTGCTTGAGCTCAGAAGTTCAAAACCAGCCTGAGCAAGAGCAAGACCTCATCTCTATTAAAAATAGAAAACTAGCTTGGCTATTATTCTCTTGTTAGTCTGTATAGCAGCTGTTTGTAGTCCCAGCACTTTGGAAGCTGAGGTAATAGGATTGCTTGAGCTCAAGAGTTTTAGGTTGCTGCGAGTTATGATGCCATAGCACTCTACTTAGGGCAACAGAGTGAGACTCTGCATAACTTTCCCCAAAGAAGCAAATTCCCTAACAGAGTATGTGCTCCTGATAATAATAGCCCTGATATCCCTAAACACAATTATGCCCCATAAAGACCAAGCTAGGGGTGAAAGAATTAGTGGACTTTGGTAAAGTCACACACTCTCAACAGCAGTCTGTCTGATCCTGATTTATCTTTATATTTATATTTATCGACATATCTAAAGTGTATGATCCTTTTTTTCTCATATGCTTTAGATATAAACCTGGGTTAAGAAATTCTAGGAATTCCGAATTCTCCCTGACAAACAAACAATGCTATAATAATAATTCTCTCAAAGAAATCACTACTGCCTAGAACATCCCCACTTACCATGTGGTCTGAGGAACAGTGTGATGTTTAACAACTCAACTCTTGCTAGAGATGCAGATCTCAGGCCTCACTCTAGATCGACAGACTCAGAGTCTGTGTTTTTTTTGCAATCTTCACAAGAGATTTGGGTGAGAAATATTAGTATAGAGTGCAGAGTACATATTTTATTGAGTCCAAATCTCCCAGTTTCTAAGCTCCTCCTTGCAAGTCAGTAAGTCACCTTTGAACATAAATGAACTGCTTAGTTCACTAGCATTTATTCAATGTAGTGAAGGTCTAGACTGAAAGAATTAATTAAACTGACAAATTATATTCCAGGTTGAAACTATATGTCATTTGAATTAATCTTCAGCCTCAAATCTAGGCATTTAAAATACTTCTAGCAAAGTTAATTTTTAATTTCTGTGATCATGGGGCAGAAAGAAGAATAAGAGCCCACAAGCCTTCACTTTAACATAAAGATTATATTTAGTCCCTAGAAGTGAAGTGATTCAGGGCAGGAACAATTTTTTTAAACTATACCTTTGAAAATTTTAATTTGAAAACTTTAAATTTTAGAACTTTTGGTGTCAGTATCCCCCATGGACAGCAAAACCCTCAGATGTTCAAGTTCTTTATATAAAATGATTTAGTTTTTGCATTTAACCTATGCACATTATTCTATGTACTTTAAATTATCTCTCCATTAGTTATAATACCTAATACAATGTAAATGTTATGTAAGTGTCTGTTATTGTATATTGCTTAGAAAATTTTAACAAGAAAAATTCTGCACATATTCAGCAGAGATGCAGCTACCCATTTTTCTCTAATATTTTGATCCACGGTTTTTTTCTTTAGGATATAAAAGTATAAGTTTACTTTATATTAGAGAGGGGAAAGAGAGTGGAGAAGAGATGAAAAAGAGAGAAAGAAGATGGGAAGATGGTAGAGAGCAGGGAATGAGTGGAGGGAAGATGGGGGTGGAGAGAGAGAAACAAGGCGCAAAAGAAGGGTGTGGCATCCCAAAGAAAGAAAGGAAAACGCTGGCCTGATCCACGTTGGTGGTTGTGGAAGTCGTTGATACAGACAGCTGACTATATTTATGATATTTATATGCACATATATAGAGGGACATTTGACCCTTGAACAACATGAAGGTTGGGGTGCCCATCTCCACACAAGCCAAAATCCCTGTATAACTTTTGACTCCTCTAAAACTTAACTGCTAATAGCCTACAGTTGACCAAAAACATTACCAATAACAAACAGTAAATTAATACATATCTTTTGTGTTATATGTATTATATACTGTATTCTTACAATAAAGTAAGCTAGAGAAAAGGAAATGTAGCGGTAATCATAACAAATAGAAAACATATGTACTATTCACTAAATGGAAGTAGATGATCATGATGTTCTTCATTCACGTCATCTTCATGTTGGGTGAATCAGATAAAGTGCACCTCACTCTCTCAAGGTAAAGATGAGAGAGACAAAGTCTGTGTGAGTTAATCTGATAGAGATTAATTCCACAGAGCAGTACAAGTTGTTGACAGTCTCACACAACATGCAGACATGGTCCCAATAAAAGGAAGGAAGAAAATCATCAAAGAAAAAGATGGAACTATGTGAGTGCAGTTTAAGTGTGAACTTTGTGTCCTTGGAGACTGATAATGAATGACCGGTGCAATCCATAATAATGACCTTCACATTAGACAGAGTCATTTCTCACCAACGAATGTAGGATTAGAACAGAACTCACAGAACATGAACAGAAGGTGAATAAGGAAAGTAGAGAAATTGGGGCCAGAATTAAGGCAATTCTCTTAGTCATCCAACAAAAATTTCTTAAGTTCTTAGTGAGGAACAATAGGAAGTTGAAACTAAAACTAACTCTATTTTTCATTTATATTTTACAGATATAACTTATTGGAGTTAAGTACATAATAAACTGTATATATATCAATTGGTTAGTCCAGTGACTCTATTAATTCCTTTGTTGTTGTACGTAAATCCCAAGTCTAAGAACCCTTTAACGTAGAAAGTGATACATTGTTGCAAGATATGGGTACCTGTAGAGGGTATAAGAGCACACTCAACAGTTAGGTGTCCATCTGCTCATCTGGGTGTTAAATATAATAGTGGCACAGTGAAAATACATGAGCTCAAAATTATAATCCTCCAGATTATGTAAATATATATTTGTTTTTGTTTGAACTTAACATACATTGAGGGAAAGGGTAAAATTTTGGGTGATTCATCATCCAGGCTGAATTATTTTCTAAAATCTTGATATAATTTTCTTCCTTGTCAAAAGGGATAACATAAATTTTAATGTAGTAATGAGTGCAATTACCTCTAGGTACATTTTATCTTAGAAAGATACATCACTGTAACAGGAATACTGCTGCTCTCCAGAGTTGAATACACAGTAATTTGTTCTTTTTTGTAAACTGAGGAGGAAATTTGATTCTGCAAATTTGGTTTTTGATGAAAGGTAGCAGATACCTTTAGAGAATTTCCAAAGGAGAGGCTCACTTTTCATATCTACTATATTTATGATCATGATTCTCCTCCTCCAAAGACATTACTTCCCCGTTAGTGCAATAAGCCTTCTTCATCCCCTAAAGCAATCCAGTAATGTTCTTCCTCATCTATTCTCACTGAAGCTGTTAAGCTGTGGTAAAACAGCTGTGTTTTGTTTTTTTCCCCCCTGGTTTTGTAGCAGATTTGCTATGAATTCATGGAGCAAAGTTTTCCCTTCTGCCATTGTTTTTTCTCAAATGTGGAGTGGAGAAGATGTTTGCATCCTTTTCTTCCTCTCAGCAGGACATAGCTGGAAAAGACCTGGGAGCTTCTTGGGAAAACATGTCACAAATGTCAGATATTATTTTATTTTTCACTAGGTGAATTTTAGTTTAAGTGGGGGAACAGCAGAGACATAGGGTAAATAAGAAGAGTGTTTCAAGAGTGATTTGATAAAAGTCTTAGAAGAATAAACTATTCAATACTAATGTTTAAGGTTTTAGTATGAATGAATAGAAATCCTTGGCAGGGGTATGGTAACCCACGAGCAAATGTGTTTGCAGGATATATACAGCAGTCAAATGTTTGAGCCCAAGAATGTGGGTGGATTGTATCTATTAGATGAAAAAGCTTGAGATAAAGTGATGGTGAACAGAAAAAAAGAAAGAAATTTCTAAGATCCAACAGCAACTTAAAATACTACACTTCTATTTAAGGGAAACCTGATTATTAATATTCACCACATACATAGCCAAGATTATTGGCTGAGAGCTTAGAAGGAAGGAATCGCCTGTTATTGTTGTCAAATATGCTGTTATGAGAGATTTTCAGAGTCTTCTTTTCATTAAGTTTTGAGGAGGATTTTATTCTCTTTTCCATCATATATATTGCATTTGTCTTCTCTTTGTTTCAACTGCTATAGTTAAAGTTCATACCTCTTCATAATTTGCATTACTAATTCAACATTCCACCACTCAAATCCATTTCACACATTGTCACCAGGATAATTTTCTTGAATCATAATCCCAATATCATGGCTCTTCTCATATCTTTCCTTGATTGCTCATTTTTTTACCATGTGAAGTACAATTTTCTTCTCTGGGCATACAAAGCCTACCATGGTTAGTTTCTATCTTAGCTCTTCTTTATCTCCCACAGTTTCTCAATATTTCTAAAATCTGGCTATCTTGGGCTACTCCCCAGGCCCCAGTTAGGCTTGTATATTACTCTGGACTTAGCTTATGTCCTTCTTTCAGACTACCATGTTTCTCTGAGCCTTCTTTAAAAATTAAGAGAATCTGTCTGGGAAGTCTCACACATCACATCCCGTCTCCACGATAATTTCCCTGATCCACCTACATGAAAATAAATCCTCCTACATGGCATCTACTTACATTTCTATGTTCTTTCCACATAACTGCTTAAATTATAATTCATTAATTTATTAAATTTCTCCATTAGTTTGCAAGCATTTACTAAGCTTATGTGACATGTCAGGTTCTACTTAGGAATTGAAAATACAGTGCTGTAACACACCATGCTTGCTCTTCTTGGGTACCTCACAGATCATGAGAACACAAATGTATGAACAAGTGCACTGTGAAAATTGCTGCAAAGAAGTGATGTATGGGATGGTTCCTGTGGCTCAAGGAGTAGGGCAACAACAACAAAAAAATAAGTGACGCATCAAGTGCAATGTAAGTAGAGTGTAAGGAATACCTAAGCTACTTTAGGAAATAGCTGTAGAATCTAATGAACACAGCATCAAAATAATTTTAATAATAATATGAAATGCCGTGGTAGGCTTGTGTGGGATCAGGATCTGTCACTCCAAAATATGCAGGGCTATTGAGCTGAAGTAGTAGTAGATTCAGGAAATCTCTCTGACCTCCATTTCCCTAAAAACAAGACATAGATTTACAAAGGAAAAAGTCATCTTTGCCGGACCCACTCACTGTTCTACTGGAGAGAACACAGTTCAACCACTGAACACAGTTTTCGACCCTCATGAGCCTGGCAATGTTGCCAGAGGAATTTATGTTAACAAGCTTTACTAACCAAGCTTTATTAACCTGCCATTCATTTGCTTTCCCACATTTCCCATTCATTTGCTTTTTCCACCCTTAAAGGCTTAAAGTACCTTCTTAGGTCTTATCAATTCTCTAAAAATTTACTGTTACTTGCTGAAGATTTTACATAAGCAGGAATTCAAAGCCATTTCTTTGAGAACTCCTCATTTTGTGGGTTTTTCTCATCTGTGTAAGAAATATACATGTTAATAAACTTCTATTTATTTTTCTCTTATTAGTCTGTCTTTTGTTGCAGGGATTCATTGCAACTAAGAAACTTTGGGAGTTGAAGAAAAAAATTATTTTTCCTTTACATCATTTTAAAGTGCAGTACAATTCTCTCAACTATAATTATTATACCCACTTTCAGATGTGGGAACTACAGTAGAGAAAAAGGTTATTACTTGCCAAAAGACACATAACTGATAATTAATAGGCCAAGATAACACCTAACTATTGGTCAAGGAAGTGTCAGGGCATCAGAATGGACAGTGGTTGGGGAGTGGTATGTGGAGAAAGAGATTCTATCAAAGTGCAAGTTATTTGACCAGGTCTTACACATGTTTGGTTCTCACATTGTGCTTACAGAGTAGTATCTGAAACAATAATTTTTTAAAATAAATATTGTTATTTTTGTGGAGACAGAGCCTCACACTGTCACCCTACGTAGAGTGCCGATGGCATTATAGCTCAAACTGTTGGGCTCAAGACATCCTCTTCCCCTAGCCTCCTGTAGCTGGGACTACAGGTGCACCCAACATGCTTGAGTAGTTTTTTCATTTTTAGTAGAGACAGGGTCTTTCTGTTGCTCAGGCTGGTCTTCAACTCCTGAGCTTAGGCAATCCACCTGCCTTGGCCTTTCAGAGTGCTAGGCTTATAGACGTGAGCCACCATGCCCAGCCAAAATAAATATTCTTGAGTATAGGATGAAAATTTAGACAATGCCAGATTAAAGGCATTAGAATTAGAGACAACTTAGTAAATCTTTTCCCATTCAAGTTTGGAATAAAGTGGAGTTAAAGAGAGGGTAAAGAGGGTCACATTATTATCTTTAGTAAGATAAGGTCTAAGCCAGAAGTCAGTTAATCAAGTGGCCTAAACCTGCCTATCCTGCCACAGACAGTCCTAGAAAAGATCAGGCCTCATCTGCAGAAACACAGCATTACCATCAACCTGCTTCACCTGAGCACATACTGGCTCCTAAGATCCAGGGGAGCAGAAGGGGTTGGGTGATGCCAGCCATTCCTGCTTCCAAACTTGCCCATCAGTCAGGCCCTCCTCCTCCTCCTCAAGGAAGGAGGAAGTGAAGAAGCAAAAGAAGGAAGGAGTGTTGTTCAAATAACATCCCTGCACAAGAAGCATGTGGCAGGAACGAACGAGTTCACCTCAGTAAACGTTGCTTGCTTTAGTTATATTTTTCTCAGACAATGCTAGATAATTAGAATAAAAGTATAGTTAAAGTAAATAAACCTGGCATGGTGGCTCACGTCTATAATCCTAATGAGAGAGGATACCCAAGAAGGGTGAGGTCTAGGAGAACAGGTCTTCTCAAGGAGATCACAAGGATACACCTACAGGGTCCTCTCCATGGTGACTCAGCTGTTTGGAATTTGTAAACTTAACTGGAACTTGGAAATTTCCAAGTTCTGTGAAATCCTGTAATTCTGTACAGTCTGGAATAGCATCTCCCGTTTGATTCAAACTGGCCAATGAGAAAGGTATCTGTGGGGTGGAACTTTGACTGTCAATAAAAAGGGAAAGACCAAGCCAGTCGGGGGGGGGGTGTGTGGCCATTTGGAATTCTTCTATGCTGTAAGATCCCGGCTGGTGAATAAAGCTCTTCCTCTTACAAATGTGGTGTTTGGGTGCTCTTTCTCTCCCTTGGGCCTTGTCTTCCGGCAACATTTTTGGTTCCCTGACTAGGAAGCGAGATCACCTTGGAGAGAACATGCACCTGGTGGTTGCCGCCAATCCTCTGGACACCCATGTGGGGGCCCCGATTGGCCTGGACAACGTGAAACACTGAGTGCACCAGGGAGGCAGTTTGGCTTCCCTGTGTGGACGCCTCAGCTGGGCTGAGAAAGGACCCCATCCGTGGGTCTTCAAGGAGTCAAACACCCAGAGGAACTGAGAAGCAGGAACAGGTACACAGGGAGACATCTAAGGCAAGGTATGATCGATCTGGGGATCCCACTACAGTTTTAGTGGAAGAAGGAGCCTGATCAACTCCTTGGTCATTAGATCTGGAAGGTCTGTTGAGAGGTGTGATGGAGAGAACTCCGATGGTGGAGTTGGACCTCCTTTCACAGGACCTAGGGGAGTGTTTGTTTGCCTCCTATGGCTAAGTGGCAGCTTGAGTGGGAAATCCAGGCTGCCCAGGTTAAGAAATGGTTTGGAATTGTGTGCATGTGAGTGCTTGGAGAGTGACTGAGATGGGTAACAATAGGTGGGGTTTGCCATTCCCCCCATTCACGGGGTGAAAGGAATGTGTGAGTGTGCCCTTTGTTCTTGCTCCAACTTTGCCCCCTGGCTATTCTGAGAGAAACTGGAAGTTCTAGGTTTTCTACTTTATGTCTTTGGCAGTGGTCACATGGCCATGTGGGTCTTGGGGGAAAATGAAAGGACATTAGAAAGGATCTTGTCGTAGTTTTGTTACTGGAATATCTTCAGTGGGGCTTTGGTCTCAGGAATTTGAGAATTGAGCCCACGGGCCACAGATCGTGATAAAATGGGATTTTGTTGGAGTGAGGGGCATGCAAAAGGAGTGGAGAGTGCGAGGACTCTTGGCTGAGGGGCCGTGCCTTGGGAAGTGTTGCGGTTTGGGCAGTCTGGTGAGCTCTGGATGGCCCTTGAAAATCTGAGGGAGAGAGTGTAAATCTCAGGCTGAACAGGTCTGTATCCATATCAGCAAAAGGTCTCCAAGGTGAATAGCCTTTTGAAGGGGAGAGGAGGCCCAGGATGGAGGTTTCCTGCATGAGTCCTTTGTCTAGGAGTAAATAATTGGCCCTGAGAGATATTTTGGCCAGAACTTGGTAGATGAAAAAATACAATTACAAACTGAATGGGTGTTCTAGCAAATGAATGAATGCAGCCCCTCACCTTGGACGAGGTTATTAGGTCTGTGCTGCGGTTTTTGTCTGGGGAGGGGATTAGAGTGTGTGCTCTTTAGTCAGGGTGGGTGGAACCATCCAAAAGGTTTTGGGCTGTTTTGTTCATGACCTTGCTGGGGTTCAGAGGGTTCATACCTGGAGATGAGAGTCTGATGTCTGAGCTCAAATGAGCCTGAAAAATGGCAGTTCCCTGTCCAGCCCTGAGTGGGAAAATCTTATATCAATGTTGTATCTCATCAAATGTCTCTTATTTGTAAAATGTAATAATTTGATTGTTTAAATTGTTGGGGAAACTGAGTCTTTGTCAAAGGGATAAGATTCTTGCCTTTTAAACCTTCTAATTATCAATTTGGCCGAGTGAACAGGTAACTTCATAGTAAACTGAGATCCTGTTTTGTGGGAAGTGAGTTTTTGAGAGTTAGAGAAATTAGACAGAAAGGAGAATGGCATTGTGTAAAGAAAGAATCATGGGTGATAAATTTTGTCCTGAAACCGAATGGTTGTGTAAGAAAGTGAAAGGTAGGAAAAAAGTTAAAGAAAGTTTAGAATATTTGTAGATTGTCTGTGCAGGCTAAATGAAACTCATAAAAGAGAATTCATGAAAGAATTTACATGTGATCCAGTTGACTATGTATTTCCTTTAAAATCTTTAGGCTTGTAATCTTATTTGAACCAACGTTCTAGGCCTTTGATATTTGACAAACCTTCCAAAATAAAAATTCTAAATTTGGGGTTTGGCCTCCATAGCACAGTGGTTGCAGCACCTGCCATATGGACTGAGACTGACAGGTTTGAACTCGACCTGGGCCAACAACAACAAAAAAAGCACAACTGTAACTTCAGTCTTCTTGAAATATTAAGACCACTGAAAGTCATAGGAAAACAAATTAAACTTATTCAATCTATTGAAAATATATAGGAAACATTGTGAAATATGAAATGGTGATTAATTTTGTATGGTTTATGGTTATATATATATGTTCCAATATTATATAGCATTTGTCTGTCCTTATGTATAAAGCATTGGTATGTCCTCACCTATAAAGCATTGGTCTGTCCTAATATATAAGACATTGGTCTGTCCTAACATATATTGTTGGTAATAATTTTAATTCATCTAAAAAAGTGTTTTTTTTATGTAACTGGCTGAGTCCAAAGTTTATACTAAAAAGAAAAAGAAATATTAAGAAAGACTGATGAATTCTCTCAAATCCAAATTTCTGATGTCTTTGGAAATTGAATACCTTTGGACTAAAAGCAGATTTTTAGAACTTTCATTGGAAAGTTAACATGTCTATGAGTATTGGTAAACTAACTTCAAACAGAACAGAAATCAGTTACGTGGAACTGGGCTAGTTTGTTATGACTTTTGTTGAAAATCCTGTTGATTCTGTCTGTGTTATGTTTTCTAGAAGTCAAGAAAATAATTTTCTGTCTTTTGAGCTATTTGTAGCTTTTCAAGGAATGTATGTACTTATGAGCAGAATTCTCTCCTTGATTTCTCCAGAATTTGAAAGGCATTTGTAAGTATTCTTAATTCTTGACAATATAGTTATTTGCATAATTTCAATAAAAATCTGTTTTTTTCTATAGGACATGGTGAAGGCACTAGTTATTTTACCAAGGCTTTGGCTGGAATAGCATTTCCAGAAGTGTACAGACTGCGTTAAGGAATTCAGATTGATTTTATGAGGCCAATAAAAAAAAAATCCCTTTGGAAAACTGGCCAGATACCCATCATTAACATTTCCTGATCTGTGCTAAATAATGAAGGTCACTTGCTGATGGGTCTGGGAATTGAAATATGCTTGGGGACCTCAAGAGAAGTGAAATTTACCCAATGTTTATAGGTATCTAATGGCACAGATGAAAGCTGGACTCTGAAAGGCTTTCAAGAAAGTCCAGCCTAAGATTCCTTATAAAAGGTTCCCATCAAGTCAATTTTAAAGGAAAGAAGAGCCTAGATAGCTAATAATTAATTATTCTTACTGCACTTTATGGAAATAATCAGACCCAGTATACTGAAGGTGCAGTTTATTTTGGTAACTAAGTTAGTTCTGCTATACTTTGTCTTTAGTAAAGAGAGAAATTGGAGAGAGAGAAAAATGATTCAAAGAGAAAAGAGGCTGTGGGCCACCTGTATTAAATCCCAGCCTTGTCTATACTGTCAACTCATAAAATTGATCTGTTAAATGGGACTAAGAGACTGGCCAAAGAGTATAGAATTATATACAGTAGTTATAGGTGCTCTGAAGCCTTAAGACTTGACAAAGGTAGTCTGTTTGCTATACTGGAAAAATTTGAGCAGTATTAAATGTTATCTACTGTGTCTACATAGATACCTTAGGAATAATTAAAACCTAAAATGAGAATTTCCCAGGAAATGGTGTAACTGTAACACTGCATTCTACTGTGCCTAATCCGTATACTCTGCTGAGTCTGCTGCCAGCAGAAGCCAAGTGGCCCACTTGCCTGGACTTAAAAGCTGCCTCTTTCAGTATAAATAAGGCTGGCTCCAGGAAGCCAGAGACTGTTTGCTTTCCAATGGGAGAAACCAGACATGGAAATTGTGATCCAGTAGACATGGACCAGGTTGCCACAGGGGTTCAAAACACCCATGATTTTTGGAGAAGCACTGGTTTGTGACCTCCAGAAATTCCCGGCTGAGGAATTAGAATGTGTGCCGCTCCAATATGTCAATGACCTCCTTTTAGGGCATCCTACCCAGGAGGGCTGTGCCTGAGGCATAGTATCTTTTGTGACACCTAAAAGTATGTGGCTATAAAGTGTCCAAACAAAAGTCCCAGATTT
This sequence comes from Perodicticus potto, assembly GCA_963574655.1. Classification (NCBI taxonomy): domain Eukaryota; kingdom Metazoa; phylum Chordata; class Mammalia; order Primates; family Lorisidae; genus Perodicticus; species Perodicticus potto. The sequence continues at coordinate 36,854 of CAUYRH010134420.1, forward strand.
GCCAGCAGCAAGTCCATTATCTAGGATTTAATATCCAGCAGGGGTAGAGGTATCTAGGCATGAAATGGAGGCAGGTCATGAATTGCCTCTCCACCCTCATGAGCTGAAAGCAGGTTCAGGAATTCTTAGGCACAGTTGGCTTTTGTCATCTTTGGATCTCCAACTTTGCTGTCTTGGCTAAACCCTTGTATGAGGCAACTAAAGGAGAGGAAGGAGAGCCCATAGAATGAGGAGGAGAAGAGGAACATGCCTTCTCCCAGCTTAAAATGGGAGCTAATAAATGCTCCTGCATTGGGGCTATCAGACTTGGCCAAGCCCTTCACTCTGTATATATCTATCTCAGAGAGAGAAAAGATGTCTGTAGGTGTGTTAACCCAGCTGGTTGGGTCCCGGCCAAGGCCTGTAGCTTACCCCTCTAAGCAGGTGGATAGAGTGGCAAAAGGATGGCCACCATGCTTATGAGCTCTAGCCACTACTACTCTCCTTGTGCAAGAAGCTGATAAACTGACTCTAGGGCAGAATCTCAGACTGAAAGTACTCTGCTCTGTGGTCACTTTAATGGACACAAAGGAACATTTTTGATTCTCTAATGTAAAAACACCCTGAACCAAGATACACTCCTTCCAGTCAGTGAAGAGAGATTGAGCATGACTGTAAAGAAGTTATAGATAATATGTATTCTAGCAGACCTGACTTGCATGACCAGCCTTGGACAGTTGCAAACTGGGACTTGTATGTAAAATGAAGCAGTTACATGACGGTGTAAGGTGAGTGGCGAGCTGGGTATGCAGTGGTTACCTTAACAGAGAATGTAGAGGCTAAGCCCTTACCCCAAGGAACACTGGCTCAGAAGGTGAGTTAATTGCCTTGACTTGAGGCTTAGAACTAAGTCAAGGAAAAAAGTGAATGCTTTTCTAACTCTCCAAGTATGCAGGGCATTGTACAAGGAGAAGAGACTATTAAATTCTGGAGAAAAGGACATTAAGTATCAGCAAGGGATACTTCAGTTGCTAGAGGCAGTATGGAAACCCCGGAAGGTGGCAGTGATGCACTGCTGTGGACATGAAGGAGATGCTTCCACCATCACTAAAGGGAATGCTAGTGTCGCTGCTGAGGCAAAAAGGGCTGCATCCAAACTGAATGGCTCCCCTCATCCCATGGGTTCTAGAACTCTCACCTATCTACTCCCAGGAAGAGAAGAAACAGTTGACAGCAGAGAGGAGCCAGGAAGTGGAGGGAGAATGGATAAAGATGCTAGATAGACGAGTAGCAGTCCCCCAGCTTCTAGGAGCCACTGTGGTGACAGGAGTATTTGATATAGTTGCTGGGCCGGTACTTCTACATCTCCCACCTGGCAGCCCTGGCCAAAGCTGTCAGTCTACAGTGTGTCACCTGCAACCAGTTCAACACGCACCAAGGACTGATGGTACCCCTAGAAATCCAGTCGTATGGAGCAATGCCCTTGGAGGACTTCCAGGTAGACTTGGCTGAAATGCCCAGGTTTAGAAGGAACCAGTACTTTCTGGTGATGGTCTACCAGACTTGGAATAGGTAAAAGCCTTCCACACTGGGATAAAAGGACCCCTGAAGTAGTAAAAGTATTGTCCAGAGAAATCGTCCCATCGTTTAGGTTGCTGTTTTAAATTTAACAATGGGCTAGCCTTCATAACAGAACTAGTGCAAATAATAAGCTAAAGCTTTCAATAACTTATAGGCCTCAAAGCTTAGACAGGGTAAAGTACCTGAATAAGACTTCGAGAACAAAAATTGGTAAACTCTGCCAGGAAGCAAAGCTTGATTGGATATAGGCCTTGCCACTGGTGTTGTTCAAAGAGGTCTCTGTCAATCCTCTGCAATGTAGCAGTAACTCCTAAAAGAACTGGAAATGAATGATCTGAATAGATAAAAATCCTAGGAAAAGTAGCAAGGAAAATCTCTGCTGGGGTAATTAACTGTGTTCTGTTTAGTCTTTTGCATCTGTACATCCTTTCTCTCTGGAGGATCAAGGGGACCAAGTCTAGGTCCAGAATTGGAAACTGCTCCCCATGAAACCAAGGTA
>CAUYRH010134423.1:0-13583 GCA_963574655.1 Perodicticus potto
TCCCAGGCAGCACTTGTAATGGTGGCAGCACTTTGAAAGCAAGTCTGGACTTATTTGTAATCTGCTATGAAAAAAACATTCCTATGGTATGTTTCATTATTTAATGTGTGAAAATAAAGAAAATTAAAGGATTTCCGACAAGTTGCATTTGGTTTTTGTTTTAAGTTTTACTAATTTCTTTTTTCTTTGTTATGCTTTGTAAGTTTTATTTCATTGACTTTTTTATAATATATAAGGATAGCAGCAATTTTTGTGGTAGATTGTCAAGATAAAAATCAGCATTATTGATGATTTCCAAATACATGTACATAATCAATAAATAATATACATCCTAAAACTCCTACTTCACAAATGTAAAAAATAGGAGTATAATTTTATTTGACATTTAAAAAGGAATTTCTGGGGGTTGCTCTGTGCTGAGATTATGTCCATTTTGTTAAAGTACGCATCTTGCTATTGCCCATCCCAGTTGCTGCCTTTTGGCCGCAACTAATTTCTATATATAAATAAAATATAATGATCGTGCAAAAAAAAAAAAAAAAAAAAGCAATGGGAACTCTGCTTTACAGTTGCTGCGAGAGCAGCACGTGAGCATTGGCGATCCAATATTCCAGCACCCTGCACCATTTCCTGGGGCTTGTTGGCTGCACCCCCTAGTCTCTTCTGTCAGCAAAAAAGATTATTCCTGCAGGTGGGAGCACAGGAAGGAGACCAGGGCTAGTGACATCACGACAGCCCACCCAAACCTCACTTCCCCAGCAGAGAACTCTATCAAGTTACCAGTTTCATTAACTTCAGGGACAACAGCTTAAGTGAGCACAAAAAGGCCAATTAGTATCTTTGACCACAAGCCTGGATCCCAGCACATTACAGCATGAAGTTACTACAGGGTCACAGTTGATGACATCACAGTTTTGCCCTCTGATGTCCAGACCATCTTCAAGCTTAGGCATATTCCTAATGAATGTGTGTAGTGGCTGGAATGGTTTATTATTGTTGTTCTTGTGTTTCAAACTGGTACAAAAGAGTGGGGTTCTTTTCTCCACACTAAATTCCTGCTTAAAATTTCTTTGTATCTGTGGCAAAGGTATTCATTGACACTTTCTTTCCTTTTCTGGTCATGGATCTGAAAGAAAATTGAAGAATGTGGTTTAAACCGACTGCCGCCCTGCAATGGTGTAAACCCAGACCCCAAGCACGAAGATCAGACATTGATTTCATGAACCTAACAGTAATGTAACACAATTCTCAGTTCTACTTTCATTGTGTTTTATTCCCTTCTCTAGAATAGGCTTGTTTTTAAAGGTAGTTGTCCCACCGAACATCCTGTCTTACATCAGGTTAGGCATTGTGTCCAGTAGCGTACTCAATAGCTGTGGTTACTTTTGACGATCACCAGAGCTCTCCCTCAGAGGTTGGAAATATCACCATACCTGGAAAGTTCCAACATTCCTGACCTCATTTCCAGGGGTGTCCAACGTTTTGGCTTCCCTGGGTCACATTACAAGAAGAAGAGTTATGTTGGAGCATGAATTAAATACACAAACACTAATGAACATTGGTGAACAATAACAAAAAAAGGTCTGTGGACAATTTTCCTGTAGAAAACCTATAGGAACAAAGAAAAAAAAAACCAAAAATTTCTTGGGGGAGGAGACAAATACCTTTCCTTTAGGAAGAACATTTTACCTGAAGTGTGCCTTCTTGGAGTCACAGCTTGCCTCAGCAGAGGTGACCTGCATTTATCACTCTTCTCTTTTGGCTCAGGTCCCAGTCTTCAGCTTAACTGGAGTACTTTCTTGACATTATCCTTCCCTCTGGACTGGAGCCTTTGTTGAAGGCTGGCTCCAGTCAGCCATCTTGGCCCTCCTCTCACATTTGTAATTTTTCTGTTAACGTTGTGTAATGCATTCTTATGGTTTTAAAATGAATTCCCTAAAATTTGTGTTGTAATAAGTTTTAAGGTAAACATTAGCATGTACAACTTACGTAAAAGTTCTTTGGGTTCCTATTCATATTTAGAAACGTAGAAGTTCTCCTGAGACCAAGCTGTTGTATATGCTTACACATTTGCAGTGTTGACAGATCAACTGAAAGTATTTAGTCCCCTTTTCAATGGATAAGGCTTATTAAAAGCTACGTGCCTAATAGTCATCAAGTTGTCCAGTCCTACTGCTGATAGGAAGCTTTCTCATCAACTTCCTTACTTGCATAGGAATGACACTCGAATTTTATCATTAAACATAACATTGAGTGTTTGAGGCCCTGTGTTCACAGTAGCAGTTTTGGATTCGTAGGCATTTGAGGAAACATAATGGAGATCAAACATTCACAACATACTATTGTAGGGACTTTTCAGATTCGCTTTTTGTTGAATTGTTTGGATGATTCATATAAGTCATATTTATAGATTTTCCAATACTGAATCATATAGGCATTCTCGGATGGAAATACCTTCCTCTGGATGACTCTCCTGAACATTACTTAGGCCCTTTCTCGTACATTATCCTAGTGAAATTCCTGACTGTGAACTGTCACCAACTGCTTAGAAGTCGGGTTTCTCATGACTTCTGCACCCTTGGCCACTTGCTTCTTTCAACAATCTCCAAGGCTCCCCTGTGTCCTGGGGGCTTCAGCTTTGTGGGAGCAGCCTGGGCCTCAATCTTGTTAGCTGGGTTTCCTGTACAGCAAGAACCTGAGCTGTGCTATGGGGCAAACCAGGGAGCAGAGAAGAGGCCTGAATCCCTTCGTGAATCTTTCCTCTATCTGTTTTTCTCTCAGCATGCCTAATATTTGAGGCACAGCTCTGCTGAGAGGGCATGCTGTGCACAACCCTGCCCACCTCCAACTAGGGCAAGCTCTGTAATCCAGGCATTCTTCTACCCCTGTTCTATGATTGTTCCTGGTCTGAGTCCCCTCAACATCACATTCCTAATCTCTATACTCCTCATTCTGTCCTCAAGAAGAGGCTGGTTAGTTCTCCCACAACCGGACCCGACTTTCACTCGTGGGAGCTGCAGATCATGGGCCAGTACCATGTGTCTGGGTTGCAACAGAGATGTAATGGGCGGCAAAGCTTCTTTGTCTCTTCACAGGTAGATGACCACGTGATTTCTTGTTCAATGAATGTAAACTCTTTTGAGAGTGAAAGACGAAGGGCTATCCATAATTGTGCTAGTACAAGAAGGCAAATGTGGAACTTGTGGTCACCCTTCAAGGTGAAAGGTCTAGGGATGGAATAAAAATATCTCTTGTGGCTTGGGAATTTTCAGAGCTACAAAGTTGGTGGGGAAATCCTGTTCAACCTTTAATATCACCTTTTTTTTCACAATTCCTTCACTTTCATGTTCTGGTGTCTTTGCATTCTGGAGAGACATGGTCTTGTTAGGCTGCATTAACAAGGAAATGACACACACATGGGTGTTCTGCCTGATGAGAGCTAGTGGGACTAGACTCTGTAGAGTCATTACGGGCACAGATGAGACCTAGGTTCAACCCCTAGTTGCGCCTTTCCTAGCTGGACTCTCTTGGCCAAGTGGCTTGACCTCTCTGAGTGTCAGTTTCCTCATCTGTAGAATAAAGGTCTACAAGGTGATTGTGAATATTCAGGGGGCTACTGAAGACAAATTGCCAGATGGGTATTCAACAATCAATGAAAAGTGCTGGTTCATATTCTCAGTCCTGAGATTCATGCCTCAGGCAATAGGAGTGGGTGGAGGTGAGACTCAGTGCAAGACAGCTCTGTGACCATGTTCTCCTGGCTACCTGGGTCCAATTTGCTGGCTTCGTGCTGACAGGGAAATAAGGGAGGAGGATGTTTCCCTCCTGAGCAGCATGTTCAGAGATGCTGCTGCTCTGAGTCACGATGGGAAGTTGTTAGGGAACAATTGAAAAGTGCCCCGTGGTCTTGCTGGCTTCGGGTGGGTGTTGCGGACTCCAGACTTTGTGGCAAGCTATGCCCCTTCACTCACATGAAAGCCCACTTTCCTTGCCTCCCTCTCAGCCATACCCCCAATATCAATTCTATTCTCCTCTCAATTCTTGGTTCAAATCCCACCACGTCAATGGAAATGTGCTGACCAAACCAGCCCAGAGTCACTGCTCTCTGAGTCTCAGAGTTTCAAACTGTAATATGCTGCAGTAGAAATAACGTCCATAAGGAAGGTTAGTGATTAGGTCTGGATGAGAGTACAGATGATGCATGCAAGGTGCTGTCTCTAGGATAAGCCTGTTGCATGTTCCCTGCCTCTTCTTCTGCCTACTTTCTGAAGCCCTGGGATGTATGCTTCTTCCCTTGATGGCAGACCACTTTCTACTGATACTCATCTGGGAGTATGCTGTGCTAGTTCGCCATTGAATCGTAATGTCACAGAGCATGGGGCCCACACCTCTTCCTAAACCTCCAGTAACCATCACTACAATAAGTGCCAGCAAAACCAATTTTTACTGTACACCATATAGAACTCTGTGCCAGGCCCTCTGATGTGTATCCTATGCTCATACATGTATTCCTCAGCCTCTCTCCCTATATTTTCCTCCCAGGATCTTTAGGCATACTTCTCAGAATTATGCCACGGAGATTGGGTCAGCTACTACCCAAGCTTACGTAACTAGTAAGTGGCCTTGCAAGGAAGCAAATCCAGCTGTGATTCTCAATCTTGGGCTAGATTAAGATTCTAATGAAGGCCTGTGAATGGGTACATGGAGGAAGGAGAGGAGTATAGACCAGAATGGGAGTGACAGTGCCTTTACTTTCAGTCGTTAGTGGGAGGCCAGCTTGAGAAACAGCTGTAGTAAAGAAGATGATGGACTGGGTAGTTTCCTGAGCTTGGTACAAGGGACATAATCACTCAAGGGCAGGGAGAAAAGGGACAGTTGATAGGTCAAGCTAAAGCCCATGGCATGTGTCCAAGGGAATTAATTCCACGGTGGCTACAGGACCCCAACATTTGGTGGTGGAGGACCCAGCCCCGGGGCTTTCACAAAGTCAAGTCCAGGACAACCCTGGGTCAGGCGAGCCTTCTGTTAAGAGGGTGATTAACCTAGAAGGATTTGCATCCTCTTGGTGTCCAGGCTATGCATCCCACTCCAATAGGTCCTAAGGAGAGACGTGGCACAAACTATCAGGTGTGGGGTTTACGCTTAGGCTCAGAGATAAGTTCCACTATGGTCCTGCCTGAGTGGAGATGGTGAGGAGAGCAGAAGGCATTTGCCACTTACGTCAGCAGATCCATATGCCTTCAGACTAGCTTGTGGCCATGACCATGACCTCACCAGGAGCCTAGTGGACTGGGAACCCTATCCCAAAACACAGTGCCCAAACCTCTGATCCTGGACCTGAGCACTGTAAAGATGTGTGACTCTGTTGAGGGAGGCTTCCCCTGGTGCAAATGGAGTGAGGCCTCCTCTGGCAAGTGCTACCGGGCTCTATTAGCTGTCTGTTTATTTCCCTTAGAGCTCTCAGAGGCCCCACCGAGACCATAGGGAACAGCCCTTCCCTGAGCATGGCTCCTGGGTTTCCAGCTCTTCCTATGACTTGGCTGCCAGGGATTGGGATATGAGAAGCCTCCGGGGACAAGCAGGGGACATCCAGGCTCTCTCCCTCACTCACGTGGCCTGCCAGTGTAGTAAGCAACCACGGTACCTGCTTCCACTCACAGGATCCTTCCACCTTGCCCCATTCAAGGAAGCAACAAGGTGTAAAGGGCACAAATCTGGGCTCTGGCAGCATCAAGTAAAGCTGAGTTCCCATACTGACTCACCCACTCCCTCAACTGTGTGAGGCCTGACATGATCACTGACTTAACTCTCAAATCTATAGGTTTCTTCTTTGTCAATCAGCCATATAAATGGTACATTGCTCCCAGGCATGGAGAGATCCATTTCTGAGGGTTAACGTGTGCCCCTCCATAACTGCCCCAAAGAGGGGAAATAACCAAATGCCACCAACACAAAAACTCAGGGAAGACATCAATGTACATCATACAACACAACCTTCAGTGTTATTTATTTATTTATACTTCTGTGCTATTCATATCACAGGGTAACAATTAGCAGCTCTTCATTGTTCATTAAAGTGGGAAAACAGAGGATCATAACTGGAATCAACACTTTCAGGCACTTTTCATTCTTCAACCGTACTTCAGAAAAACTTTATACACCGTATTGCCTAAATGAAAACACAGAGAGAAAAGAATAACCAACACTCATACACCCACTGCTCAGCTTATAGGACACAATCTTACAGGAATCATTGTGTCCACCTACACATCCCCGCCTACACCTCCAAGATGAAGGGTCTCTTCCCTCTGCAGAAGTATCCCCTCCATTACACTCATGTTTCTCCTTGCCATGAATGTCTGTAACCTTCTGCTACATAGATGTGAAATGCCAGAAGACCTATGCTACAGGAAATTCATCATTTCCACTGGAAGATATTGTGCAATGGATATAAATCACAGTAGAGAGCTGCTAACGTTTAAGTTTACAGGAAGGATGCTTAAACTAGCAGCACTATGCCATATGACACACGCCCCTGAAATCTACAAGATGCCACATGCCACCTGCTCACGAAATTGGGAGAACTCCAAATGCCCAGGGCGCTCTTGATTTCTCTGGTGGTGATGGTGGAGTGATTGGTGTAGCGGGCCAGTCAGCCGGTGTCCTGGGCGATTCGTTCGAACATGTCATAAGTGAATGAATCCCTGACTTTCACGGTCCCTTGGACAGGCTGAGGCCCTGGTGGACCTGTTTCAGGAACCACGGGGTAAAGGTGGCAAACCTTGCGCATGCCTGGCTGGGGCGGCGACAATGGCACCTTCGCTGGTTCTGTTTCTTGGTCGTCGATGACTCCGCCTCAGACTCGTCAGTGGTGGTGCACGCAGTCTGAGAAGACAGGCCAGAGTAAGGCTCAGTCATGGCTTCGGCCTCTGCCTAGGCCTCAGACTTGTCAGCACCGGGGCACGAAGTCTCGGAAGACGTGCCAGCATAAGGCTCAGCCATGAGTGTCCTAAAAGAAAGAAATAAAAACATCACCCAAATCTCCTAAAGTGCAGAAATTTCAGCTTCGGCTCCTAGAGAGAGTCTGGCCACCAGAACTCACATTCATTATGCCAGAGGAATTACTCACAGACCTGGCCAGCAGAGTGCTCCTGAAAGTCAAGGGACTGGCTGTCCAGCTCCTGCCTCAAGTCTTGGTGAAAACCCTTGCTGAATCTGGAGAAGGGCGAATAGCAAAATCAGTGTCTCAATGAGGATAAAACAAACAGAAATGGGTATACTTTAGCAAATATATTTGAGAACATTCAACTTTCAACTGTATCTGTACTATTTGTGTGCTAAAAATTGCCCTCAGGGTTAGGTTTGTTAAACACATATTGAAGTTGTGTATACAAATAAAATGGCTAATTTCATAGAAAATAACTTTTCCAAGAAACTTTTATTGGTGAGAACATAAAGGAATAATATATACAGTGTTAAAATTAAAATGATCCAGGATAATACATACAAAAGCAGTTCTCCAATATGTTTATGTAGGAATCAATTACATAAATTCAACCAGGACAACACTCAAGAACTTCACTGCAAAGAATAATCGTGGTAATGGGGGACATTGAAAGGTACCATCCCCAAAGCTCAGACTTCCAAAAGTTCTACCTATCAGACCTTTATGGAAGAGGTAAACATCTCTTTAAACCTTAAATCATTGATAATAATGAAAAGTCTTCAGAGTACACTAGCTCTTTTATTCAAAACATAGAGTGTCATGAGAAATTCAGTGAGGGGAGCATATAAATCAGAATTGTAAAAGTTCCTTTTGAAAATGATGGTACAGAAATCCTCCTTGAATCATTGTCAATGAATCCTTGTCTTAATTTGATGCGGTAGGCAAGAGATGTGTCCACTTGGTCTCTGGATTCCTATCTTTAAATCATTCCAACCCACGAGCAATCAAACAACCCAAAACACAAACATCCCAATCTTGTGCTCTATTTCCTAGAACAACCATCCCAGAAAGGTGTTTTGGTTCATCCTTAGGTCACTGTGTACCCTGTAGGCCAATGGCTGTGGCATGGGAGCTGCAACTCCTTAATTAACTGAGCCAGGGAAGAGCAGGATTTGGCTTTTCCCCACTGGATGTTCCTTTCATCACATAATGAAGGACTTAGATTTTTTTTTTTTGTATGTTGTTTTCTGTAGGCACCAAAATAGCCATTATCTCTTTTAGGTGTGGTCTTCAAAGCCATTATTTCTTTTGATTACACAAGTCAATATTTGTTTTGATTAGTGTGTGCTAATTTATTTCTTTACCATTCCTTCTTGCATGCAAGACGGACTTTCTAAAATCATTTGCCTTCTTCCTTAAGTAAGTTATCTAAGTATTCCTTTAATATGGATTTTAATGGTGTGAATTGTTGTTACTCTTCTGTTTGACAATGTGTTTATATTCAGGTTGCATACCTCGAGAAACACAGTGGAAGAGAGAATTTAGTGTGTCTGACACCCATTCAGGATCAACACCTGCAGATGTCAAAGAGGGTGACCTGAGTGGGCACACAAGCACATCCTTAATGCAGACCCAATAGGAGGCTCTTCTGATCTCAAGGAGAATGCCAAAGATAAAAGTCCATTCCCTAACAGACTTAGGGATTGATGGCCATATCTCTATATCCATGTCTGGACCAGCCCTTGGATGTGGTCCATCTTGGCAAGTACATGACCTTGGACAACACAAGCTCAGGTCATATCAGAAGGACTGATGGCTGACAACTGGCAACTGACTGCTCTCCCAGCGTTTGAAGCAGCAAATCTGTCCTGGAAGGGTGTTCTGTGCACTTCTTCAGCATGTCTATGCATCCTTTTTAAAAATTGTTTTATGAAATCATAACTGTGTACATTGATGCATTTATGGGTTTCCGTGTACTGATTTGATATCCAATGTGAAATGCTTACATTAAACTAAGTAACATATCCATCACAATTATACTTTTCTTAATAGTTTTGAAATGTACCATTGCATCATGCATTCTTTAGCAATACCTTGGCTAGGAGTGCAACTCCAGATGAGAGCTATTTCCTGTCAGTGCTTGCTTGTGGCTTTCACTTGATAACATACACAGCTGTGCTTTGAAAATACTTGGTATCCCTGCAGAGGCATCTCTTCTTCTGTCATTTATTTAGACCTGTGTCTCATTGTTCTGAAACTTTACAGTGACATGTGCAGTTGTGTTTCCTTCACTTAGGGAATCATGTCTTTACTTTTTTTTTTTTTTTTTTTTTGAGGCAGACTCTCACTTTGTCACCATCGGTAGAGTGCTATGGCCTCTTAGCTGACAGGAACCTCAAACTCTTGGGCTTAAATGATTCTCTTGCCTCAGCCTCCTGAATAGCTGTGACTTCAGGTGCCCTCCACAATGCTCCACTACATTTTTGAGACAGGGTCTCGTTCTTGTTTAAGCTCGTCTTGAACCCGTGAGCTCAGGGCAATCCACCCACCTTGGTCTCCCAAGTGCTGGGGTAACAGGTGTGAGCCAGTGTGCCCAGCCCACGTCTGTCCTTAATTCTGGAAAATTAGTAGCCGTTTCCCTTTTACTTGGGTTTTTCCACAATTTTCTCTTTCTGCAGAATGGTATTTTATGCCATGTGTAGGCATTCCACATGTCTCTTTGCCTCTTCTTCATCATTTCAGTTTGCTTCCCTAAGAGGTATTCTCAATACTTTCTATCTACTATCCCCAGTGATAGTAAATGTACATTCACTTTTTTCTAATCATTACATGGAACTTAAAGTAATTCATATTTGAACAATAATTTTTTATGACAAGAAATTATTTTCCCCTCTCTTTAGCCGTAATAGTCAATCTTCCTTATGACTATTATGAGCCATAATAGTCAACCTTCCTTACCCTTTCATGTTTTCACCATTTTGTATGCTGTTATTGGCAGTTTGTATATCATAAGAAGTCTTTTGACGTCTTTATGGTGGTTCACTGCTTGTCCTTAGGGTATCTTTTGTCTTTATATTTTTGGACGATGAGCTTATTCATTGGGCGTTATCTGTGGGTATCTTTTTAAGGACTTGTTTGAGGGTAAAGCTTTCTAGGAAGCATTTGACTTGCATTTACCCCATGTCTTAATTGACTTCTGTAATTGAAAAAATCACATTTTCTTGATATCATGAACCCCAAAGTACACAAGTGCAGTCTTGTCATTACATATGCTCAGGGCCTCTTTGTTTCCTCACTCAGTGTCAATGGCCAGGGATGGAATTTTCCTCAGCACCTCTTTTCCACCAAACCAAACAGTGCAGCTTTCACTGAGTGTGTAGACATTCAAAAGCCTAGAGTTATATAAAGGTCAGTTGTGTACATGGTTCTGTCTCCTCTCAAACACTATTGATAATTTAAAATAAAGTTTATTGTAATTGTATCCCATGTTCTTTTCATGATTGCAATTGTAAAATTTTCACATTTTCTATTCCAAATATTTGTTAAATAAAAGTGAGGAATAGCTCTTAAAAGTATAAGCCATAAAAACATGGTGGAAAAAAATCCCCATTCTTTTGAGTAAATGGTCCTAGAAAAAGTGGATAACCCCAAGTACAAGACTGAACCCGGATCCATGCCTCTTCCCACTCACAAAAATTTAACCTAGCATGTATGGCAGACCTAAACTTCCTCTTACCACCCAGAGAAAACCGACCTATCATGCATAGCAGACCTAAACTTAAGGCATAAAACTCTAAGAATCCTAGAAGAAAATGTTGGAAAAACTCTTAAAGATATCAACCTAGGCAAAGAATCTATCAGGAAGACCCCAAGTGCAATCATGGCAACAGCAAAAACAATAAAATAGGACAAGATCAAATCCGAAAGCTTCTGCATAGCCAAGGAAACAATCATAAGAGTGAACAGAACACCTATAGAATAGAGGGAAATATTTGTATGCTATCCATCTACGAAAGGTATGATAATAAGAATCTACAACAAATTCTTACATATTAGTAAGAAAAAAATATCAAACAACCATGTCAAAAAGTGGGCAATGACAATGAGTAGACTTTTAGAATGAAGATACACTAATGGCCAAGAAACCTATGAAAACAATGCTCAAGCTCTTTAATCATCATGGAAATGCAAATCAGAACCATAGAGAGATATCACTTAGCTCCAGTGAGAATGGCTTTTATTTAAAAGTCCCCAAACTAAAAAATGCTGGCATGGATGTGGATGGAAAGGAACACTTGCACACTGTTGGTGGGACTTCAAATCAGTCAGTCCCACTAGGTCAGACTTGAAACTAGTACAGCGTCTATGGAATATGGTATGGAGATACCTCAAAGAACTCTAAGTAGATTCAACAGTCTTACAACTGGCTATTTATCCAAAGGAAAATAAAGACATTTTCTAAAAACCACACCTGCACTCAATAGTTAATGGCAGCACAATTCACAATTGCAAACATGTGGAAACAAAACAAGCCCAAGTGCCTATAAATACATGAGTGGACTAATGCAATGTGGTACATGTATACCATAAATTACTACTAAGCCATAAAAAGAATGCTGACCTCTTGTATTATCCTGGATGGAACTGGGAACCATTCTTCAAAGTGAAATATCAGAAGAATGGAAAAACAAATGCCACATGGACTCACTATTAAATTGGAACTAATCGATCACCACTTATGGGTACATATGGAAATAACACTCATCAAAAATCAAGTATGTGGGAGATGGGAGGATGGAATGCCCAGGTGGGTCACTGTCCTTTTCAATAAACTTGGCCTGAAGTTCTCTGCTCCTGGTCTTGTCTCTACCATCACCAGAATAGCTTTCATATGATGCCGAACACCCAGGACTCATGGATGACTGGTGGCTGGCTGGCAGCCTAGCCTCATCTAGCTAATGGCCTCCCAAGCCAGCCCAGTTTCTTTGGAGCCTTGTCCCAATCAGACCCAGACCCACCTCCATACCAACTTGTTGAAGAATTCCAGAGGATTTCACCCCATGTACCATTGAAGGATAAGTAGGCCCTAAATACTCTCAAACAGAACCTCCATCAGCTTGACCTTGGCTCTGTCTGTGCCTTTATGTCCTCATATACCCATCATTTCTTCATTCCTTTGTTCATGCCTAACCTGGGTTATTTTTCATTGGTTCCAGCTCTGTACTCTCTTCAGGAGTCTCAAGGATCTCAAATCATTTCTGTAGGCAGAATGGAGACCTAAGACCCCATTCTTCATAGAGAAGGACACTCCTAGAAAAAGGGAAAATTAAATAGTAAGCTGATGGAGTCATAAGAAAGAGATATCAGCTAATTTACCTTTAAGCTAGCCATTGATAAATTTCTGACCTGAACAAGTTTTGGGCCTTTCCTGAAACTCTGGCCTATTGGGGATACAGCCTACACAAATACCCTTGCTGAGTCTGGGAATATGCTGAGGCAAATAGCGGTCATGAAAGAGATTATAGCAAGGCCTACAAAAGGTACATCTTCTAGGTCATTTCCTGCCCATTACAGATAATGCAGGTACCCATTGTGGAGATTTGCATTTGACAGGGGCAGAGACCAAGGGAACAGCTCTTGTCCTGAGATATGGGCAGGTGGTCTGACATCCCTTATCGCAGAGTAGAATCCTCTGTGGTGGTGATGAGAGGAAAATGCTTCTCTCCTACCCATTCCTCAGAGGAAATTCACGCCAGTGGCATTTTACTCCACAGTGAACTAGCGTAGTTTGACACCTCTCTAGGAATGTGTGTGTGTGTGACTCCAGACAGGAGGCTTTCCCTGCACAAGGCTCAAGTTTCAGATTCCTCAAAACTGCTCAAATTCTTAAAGTTAATAATAATAACAATAGGGACTGATATGCTCACTCAGGGAAACTGCTGGTGATTTTGTTATCTTCCTCAGCTTACCACTTGGGCATAGAGATTTGAATGAAATCTGAGTGCAACAGAGATTCCCAGCCACTCCCCAGAACCCACAAATGGACAGTTGCCCCCGAGCATCCACCTTTGAAAATTCTATTCTGTGTGTCATGTCTCTTTCCTTATTGTCATTCCTAACTTTATATTTCTTCAGTTGGTTGTGCCAGTTCTACAGGTCTTAGCAATCCCGATCCCCAGGCAGGACACTGACAATATCATTTTTGCTTCAGACCCAGTGCTAGAACCTAGTTCACCCTTCCATAACTTAAAAGGACCTTAAAACTCACAAGCGTAACTTTCAGAGATGGCCTCCATAGTCTTTTAATAACTCAGATTGACAAAGGATAGAAAAAGATAGAGTTTTCCCAGCACTTTCTTGTAATATTTTGATAGTTTCATGTCTTAAGTTTAAGTCTTTCATCCAGTGAGAGTCTACCTTAGTTAACGGTGAGAGGAGGAATCAGCTTGGGTGAATATTTTATGAGGAGGACTCCCCAGGCAATTGAAGCACTATAAAAAATAAACTACTGGGACCTGATCAAACTAAAAAGTTTCTGTACAGCTAAGAACATAGTCAGTATAGCAAGCAGACAGCCCTCAGAATGGGAGAAAATATTTGCAAGTTATGCCTCTGACAAAGGTTTGATAACCAGAAT
>CAUYRH010134425.1:0-12515 GCA_963574655.1 Perodicticus potto
TAGTGATTAAGAAAATGCTATGAAGGCTATCTCTCACAGTACGATCAAAATGTTTCTGATTGTATATGAAGCACATTCTGCCCTATGATTGCACCAATGTACACAATTATGATTTAATAAAATTATTTTAAAAAAAAGAAAACATATGGATTTTTCATTGACAACAATCTATAGTAAAACATCTGTTTTATACTGCAGTGCCCTGCTTGCTTGCCTATGTTGTATCGCATAGTAATAAAATTACTGAATTTAAAAATACATATTTATTCAAATGGCAGAATGTTTAATTCAGTCAGCCTTCTGAAACTCTCAGTTCCTACATTCCCTAAGAGTTCATAGGAGAAACTGTGCAGGAGTGAGAAGAAGGCATTAAAAATCATCAGATTGAGAAGGGGCAAAATGAAGGTTCCTGATATAACAGTTTGCCATGAAGAGTTTCACTTTCATGTATTTTATATACAAGTCTTTAGTATAAAGTTATACACAGAGAGAGTTCTATGCCTAAGATGTGCCATTGACCATGGCACTGCAGCTATGTTCAGAATACATAGATATTTTAATTTTCAATAGTTCAATGAAAAGCAATTTACCTTCCTCATAAGTTCAAACAGGTGGGATATAATCATATCCTTCTCAAACTAGAACCTTTCAATATAAGATTTCTATTTAAGGAAAACACAGAACTGACACCAAAAACAAATAATCGAAGTCAATCTAATAATTTAGGTTACACACACCTCACTTTATCTTAGCCTATACATTCCCAACACCCATCTCTTATTCCTAGAATTAAGTTTTGGGAATTTGTTGGGTAGATCAGAATGATTAATCAGGGCAATTAGATTCAATGTATTTCCTTTAATCTGTGAAGCAAATCACTATACTAATAAGTACAATGTAGTGATGAGTTTTCCATAGAAAGTCCCTAATGCTGCTTCACTCAAGCACAGTACAACATAGTGGCTTCTTTGGGGTGGGAATTGGTGTTAGCATAATGAGCTTATACCCAACACAAAGCCAAAACTTCATTCTTCAAATAGATTTTATAAGTGAAAAACCAATTCTCTAACAGATTGTACGTTTTGAATCTTAGATATATCAAAGATTGTGAAATGATAGCTCGGTATACCTAGTTGGATCATATTTCTTTTCTGTTTTCTTGTTCTATTATGACTTCTTTTATCTCCTCCTTTCCTCAAGTTCATCAAGGCTTGCTGTCAATTAGCTTCAAAAAAATCTTAAAAGTTCTATAAAAAAGATTGGCAATGCTAACTATTGGCAATAGTTTTTGGATTTCGAGTTGTCAGATTTTACAGTGCCATTGTAAATGACTATATACTTTTTCAGATATGTGGTGGTTTTGAAGGATCAGACTGGTTACGACTGACTTGATTCTCTATGCAATACAAAGTCAGGGTTTTTTTTTTGTTTTTTGTTTTTAGAGACAGAGTCTCACTTTGTCGCCCTAGGTAGAGTGCCGTGGCATCACACAGCTCACAACAACCTCCAACTCCTGGGCTTAGATGATTCTCTTGCCTCAGCCTCCCAAGCAGCTGGGACCACAGGCGCCCACCACAATTCCTGGCTAAAAAGTCAGGTGTTTTTTTAAAAAAGGACATTGAACAGAAAACTTGGTCAGGGTTTCTGGATGTAAGCAGCAGAAAATAACTCTGGCTAACACATTTCACGATTTTTGTGACCTATCCCAACAAACTTTAGACATTTATTGAGTATTTACTATGAGGTACTTTTTTACTTTATAAAATTAAAATTTTACACATTAAGCATTATCATTTAGGGTGGCGCCTGTGGCTCAGCATTATCATTTGAAGATTTTTTCTTGCTTTCTCCCAGGAATAGCAGGGAATTATGTCAATTAAATAAACATACTTTTTTCATAACTTCTGAGCTGCTCCACTTTAAAATATTAGTCTGGAAGAAAGATGAACTGTAAAGTTCAAATCAAGGGCAATAGAGAGAAACTGACATGGGTCCAAGTCAATGGCTTGTTTTCCTTATGCTGTGCTGTCTCCCCATTAGGGAAGGGAAGAGTAAGTCCAAAGCGAGGACAGTTGGATTCACATGAAGACTTGGAGAAGGGAAGGTGCATCAGCAGTTGGCTTGACGATGGATGAGAGAACAAAGTGTCATAATGTTTTCAGAGAATGGCAAGCAGTATGGCTAGAACATGTTTTGTTTTGTTTTGTTTTGTTTTGTTTTGTTTTGTTAATTAAATCATAGCTGTGTACATTAATGCAATCATGGGGTACAAAGTGCTAGTGTCATATACAATTTGAAATATTTTCATCAAACTGGTTAACATAGCTTTCACGGCATTTTCTCAGTTATTGTGTTCAGAGATTTATATTATACGTTTAGTAAGTTTCACCTGTACCCTTCTAAGAGGCACCATAGGTGTGGCCCCACCAATTACCCTCCCACCACCCCAACCCCACCCCTTCCCTCCCCTCCCTTGCTCCTTGCCCCATATTCTTGTGCTGTAATTGGATTATAGCCTTCATATGAAAGCTATACATTAGTTTCATAGAAGGGCTGAGTACTTTGTATACTTTTTTTCCATTCTTGAGATACTTTGCTAAGAAGAATATTTTCGAGCTCCATCCATGTAAACACAAAAGAGGTAAAGTCTCCATCTTTCTTTAAGGCTGCATAATATTCCACGGTATACATGTACACAATTTGTTAATCCATTCATGGGTTGATGGGCTCTTGGGCTTTTTCTATGACTTAGTAATTATGAATTGGGCTGCAATAAACATTCTGGTACAGATGTCTTTGTTATAATGTGGTTTTTATTCTTCTGGATATATACCTAGTAGAGGAATTATAGGGTTGAATGGCAATTCTATTTTTAGAACTCTAAGTATTCTGCAAACATCTTTCCAAAAGGATCGTATTAGTTTGCATTCCCAACAGTGTAGAAGTGTTCCCCTTTCTCCACATCCATGCCAACATCTCTGGTTTTGGGATTTTGTTATGTGGGCTAATCTTACTGGAGTTAGATGATACCTCAGAGTAGTTTTGATTTGCATTTCTCTGATGACTAAGGATGATGAGCATTTTTTCATGTGTCTTTAGGCCGTGCACCTGTCTTCTTCAGAGAAGTTTCTCTTCAAGTCCCTTGCCCACCCTGAGATGGGATCACTTGTTCTTTTCTTGCTAATACGTTTGAGTTTTCTGTGGATTCTGGTTAATAAACCTTTGTCGGAGGCATAACCTGCAAATATTTTCTCCCATTCTGAGGGCTGTCTGCTTGCTTTACTTACTGTGTTCTTGGCTGTGCAGAAGCTTTTTAGTTTGATCAGGTCCCAGTAGTATTTTTGATGCTGCTTCAATTGCCCGGGGTCCTCCTCATAAAATATTCTCCCAGGCCGATTCCTTCAAGTGTTTTCCCTGCATTTTCTTCTAGTATTTGTATAGTTTCATGTCTTAAGTTCAAATCTTTAATCCAGTGAGAGTCTATCTTGGTTAAAGGTGAAAGGTGTGGAATATGTTTTTTGTTGAGAAGTGTGATCAGGGGTGAGTATAGAAAGACAGATAAAGGCCAAATTCTGGTGGATTCAAATTAAACCACAAAGGAATTCACTGGGGAAAAAATGACATGAATTCTCACAGAATGGGTGGTAATGCTCGAACAGGCTTATAGTGGCCGGGAATCAAGACAGGAAAACAAAATGAATCACCCAGGAAAGACCAAAAACAAACAAAAAAGCAGAGTAGTGTCATTAGGAAGATAATAGCGGTTTGGAATTTTTTCTTCTTGTTACTTGATGCTAGTCACTGAAGTACAATGCCCCAATGTATTTCTTTCTAAACGGTTCTCTGCTTTTTTATATTACTTGCTCTGGATTCAAACTGGAGAGTAGGAACATCTGGCTAGCAGGTCTCTCACCTATTCTGTGGCTGTCAGGGGAAGAGAAGAGAGATTCCCTTTCCACACATTCTCTAGAGACACAGCTTCCAGCCTCCTGCTAAGGCTCACAGGATTCCTCCAAAATACGACAGATTTAAGGATTAGGAAACCAAAAGCTAAGTTATTATGTGCATTCAGGGAGTGAAAACTATAAATCAGAGTTGGCTTTATCTAAGATCCACTAGAGATGGCAGAAAGCAGTGCCATAGAACGTAGCTAGGAAACCATCGCCAGGCTGCGGTTAACAAGTGTGTGGAAAAGCCTATCTGAGATTCACTTGGGCATAGTGCTACTGGGGAACCCCACCCCTCTTTTCTATAAAACAAAAGACAAAGAGAGAGAAAGGTGAATTTTCGTAGAAAAACTGCTATACTTCTTGTTAGTAGTGTTCCTGAGAAATTATACCTGAGTATAAAAAATTCCATGATGAATCACTATACCTGGTTCTTTAAAATGTCAAATATCCTGGGAAATTATTATACCTGCTTCTTCAAATTTTCAAATTTCCTAATCAGGGGTCAGTGAAGATATTTTCATGGACATAAAAATCTAAAAGGGGGTGTGTAGAACTGTGTGCCTTTGAATTACTTGAATTACTACACTTCCATTTACTTATCTTTGAGATGAAGACAATAATACTGTTTTTCTTATGAGGTAATTTCAAAAGTAACACAATAATACAATTAAATGTATTATCAAGTAAAAAGATACATGTATGAGTTTGTACTCAATAATTATAAATTACTGATGTGGTATTTCAAGGTGTTTTCCCTCTGAGGTGTATAGAGGTATGGCAGTCACCAAAAATTTATCTCTTAATTTAAGGCTTAAAGGATTCAGCTTTCATTTTCAACAGAGGAAAATAAGGAATATAAGAAAATAATATAAGGAACAGAGAGAGAGAGAGAGGGAGAACCAGAAACATCAGTGACAAAACAAGATTTACGGAAACATTGCCCCAATCTTGGCAAAATGAGCTGCTGCTCTAAGCACCACCAGCTTTAAAATACTGCACAAAGCCACTCAAATGCCGAGGACCCAAGAAGTTCTTGAGTGTTGATTGAATTTTTTCAACTTTATTTTTCAAGGAATTATTATCTATTTTTCAAAAAAAAATGCTGTTCTTCAACGATGTTTTAGACTTCAAAGTTCATTACCAATTTTCATCCAGATTTGTGCATCTCTCCATTACTCAGGAGTAGATCTGTTATTTAAATGAGAATTATGTCCAACATTCACGTCCTTGCCTCCTTTTCCTTAGCATCACTCCCTTTACAGTGACACTGGTCTAGGACCCAGAGGTAATATTAAGGAGTGAAATATCCCAGCTGGGCCCAAAGGCAGTTCCAATTTTGAAAATCCACATCAGTTATTTTAAATTTCATGCATTAGAGGTCTCTTTTCACACTTGACTATGTTCCTGATATAAACTATTTCAGCTGTTGGTCAATTTTAGAACAGCTTCAGGGAAAATACTACATTGATTAGTAAGAAGTTTTATTTTGAAATTAGTCATTCTTTAAACTAATGTCTCCCAATAGAGGGTAAAAAACATGTCTTTACATTGATGTTATCACATCTATAAGTTTCTAAATCTCTGATGTTTCAAAATTAAGCCCTGATACTGAGTATGATATGATACTTTGTACTAGTTATGTATACCATTAACACGATCAATAATGATAATCATTTATAATTATTGACCATAAACTCACACATGTAAACTTTTTCCTTGATTATACATTTAATTGCATTTTTAAATTAATTTTTACAATTAACTCACAATAAAAATATGGTTATTGTCTCTATCTCAAAGATAAATAAACTGAAGTGTAGTGATTCAAGTAATTTAACTAAGTTCAAACAACAAATAAATCCTAGTCTCTTCGGCTTCTAGACTGTACACCCAACTGCTACAGGGCAGTAGAAAATAGCATTTGCCACTGCTATTTCAAATCTCAGATAACACTACCAGAGAATAGGTTTATTTAGGACATGCAATTAATATGCCCTTGCAATTTTTCTCACGTACTTCACCACTTTTTGACCTCTGCAATGGCTATGCAAAAAGAAGCTTCTTCCAGTAGCTGTGGTAAATCACTAATTATTTATCCTATAATATAAATTGTTCTAACTAATTTTTAATAAATATAGCCTGGTAGTTCAACACAGGTTTCAAAATAATCTTATTAGCTTAGGTTGTGAGCATATCTTAGAGTCTAATTAAGCTGTTTTTGGAACATACAAACATGTCTTCATTGTCCCTGGTATGGCTGATTAGTGGCAAATCACTCTTTAAATAATGTAACTTGGTTTTCTCTGCAGAGCTCAGAGAATTTTGGAAGAGCTAATGAAAGAACTGGCCTGCTAAAATACTTTAGTACCTTTATTTACAACAAAACCTACAATTACATTCACTCTTATTTGAAGAAAAAAATAGACCTTTTTTTTTTTCTAATTAAGGTCTTGTAAGGGGCTTAATTTCTAACAAAAAAACCAAGCATTAGGTGTGTGATGATTTTTCAACTGGGTAACTGTATTTACTGAGCTTATTCAAAACTCAACCCAAACATTTGGGGAAACCTATGAAAAATGCAACAAATGAAGAAAGGAAATTTATGTAAGAATTTATCTATTATTTGCCTAAAACTGCTATTTATCATGGAGTGTTGTTTTTAAATTGTTCACTGTTCATCCCATATTTAAATAAGTTCTTCACGTGATACACTTACTATATGGACTTTTAAAATTTATTTATAAATTATAGGCCTGTTCCACTCTATGGAAAGTTTTACACATCACAAAACATGCACAAATATATAATTTTTAAAGGATTGCATAAATCCATTAGAAATAATTACTTATTTTTAATTATACAATAAACAAATATAAACCTTTAAGTTGTCAAGAGACATAGCTTCTAGATGCTCAGATTGAACATGTCTGCCAATCAAGCCACCAGTTACTGACATTAACTGGTATAAAAGACGATGCATGTACTTATGACATTTCTCACTAACAACACTTGGTAAAAATTCCTATGTAAGTGGTCTTGGTAATAACTTTAACTTGACCTATACCATTAGGTCATCACCATTACGTTGGAATATGACTGGGAAAGCACTTGTACTAGAAGTTGCGTTATAGAACAGTTTCCTCTACCATTTTCTTGTATCTTGCTTTTGTTTTCATTAATAGTCTTGTCTTTCACCTGCAGCTCCCTTGATGGAAGCTTCTTAAGCTGCTTGTCTAGTTTGTAAGAGTGAGTGTAGGTTAAACTAGGTGATATAATCTCCAAGTCCATGTTATCACGCCCATGAGCACAAGTTCATTATAAGTGGAAGGAGAACAGGTGGGACCCATTGTCCAGCCTGTGGCCTGGTGACAGACCCATCTTCCCTTAGGATGGTTGGCATACTTTAGTGTTACCTTCTGACACAAGGACCTTGTGAGGGTACTAGTCTCCATCCATATTAATTAATCAATAAATAGTAGATTGAAATAAATAAATATGAAGAAATCTTTATTTCCTTATTATTTTTAAAGATAAGTATTGCAAATTACAGTTTTAATTTTCTCGTCCAGGACCACAATCGGACCAGAGAACAGAGATCTCTTTTTATAATATCTATGGAGACCTAGGTCACCTGTGATTCTAATGTCTCCTTTTCGGGCCCAGAGACAAGACTAGGGCAGAATGGGGTAGGTTTGTGCCTGGGAGTATTTTGGATCTTGAGAATAATGAATCACATAACTGCAGAATCCATTAAACAAATAAAAGTGGAAGTGAAATAGTAGGCCAGTTGGGAGAGGAATAAGAGAAGAAAGAGGAAGAAAAGGATAAATTAAAAAATTTTTTTTACAAACACAACAAACCCAGTGACCCCACCAGGTTCTTTAATGATGTGTCTAGACAATAATATTCAGATCCCAGGCCAGGTTCATCTGGCCACATGGAAGAGGTTCTCTCTTTTTTTGTTTTGTCCCTTTACAGTTACTTCAGCATAGTCTTTCAATTGACATGATGTCCAGATCATCAGGTGAAATGCTTGAGATTATTTAAAATATTGTGTAAAGCACCCGGTTGATACAAATCAGTGGACAAAGACTATGCCTAGATGTCCCCAAACTGTATCAAGATCATGCCCTAAAATAGTCAAAGGCTATTTTTACCTAGAGCTGAAGCAACTACAAAGCTCACATTTTCCCCCTAATTTTAGAATATTCCCCATCTTCAGACAAATCTGAGGCCTAGAAATGTTCACTTGTTCAAGGTGATAGCCAATGAGTGGAGAAACTGGAATTCGACCTGGGTATTCTGGCTCCAAGTCCATACTGGTAACTATAGAATAAGAATTTGTGAGATCATTATGGGATTAAAATAATTAGCCTATCTATACAATGTGCCTAGAGCAGTGCGTGGCTTATGTAAATAATCCATATTTGGAGTTGTCATTACGGGAGAAGGAAAAAGCATGCATATTTTGCAGTGAAAGAGGCCTACATTTGGAGCTAGCTCTGCTACTTACTGTTTGCTGGGCTTTGTACAAATTCCTTAGCTTATTGGGCGGTGCCTATTGCTCAGTGGGTAGGGAACCAGCCCCATATATCAAGGGTGGAGGTTCAAACGTGGTCCCAGCCAAACTGCAACAAAAAATGGCCAGGCATTGTGGCAGGTGCCTGTAGTCTCAGCTACTCTGGAGACTGAGGCAGGAGAATTGCCTGAGCCCAAGAACTGGAGGTTGCTGTGAGCTGTGACGTCATGGCACTCTACTGAGGGTGACAAAGTGAGACTCTGTCCCTAAAAATAAAATTCCTTAGCTTATCTCTTCAGCAATATGGGAACAATAAATTGTATATGCTGAGTTAAGTAAAGTGTAAACCAAAGGAAAATATAAGCAATGCTTGGTAAGTATAGAATTGTAGATATTATTACTGCTATTACTGAAAATGGACATGATTCCAATGCTTCACATTTTATTGTTGTGTTTACACTGCAAATGCTTTTGAATTATATTTATTACTTAAGACTGGAAATTTATTTTTCAAAAAAGTCAATAACTCCATTGCATATTAAGAAATTATTTCAGATTCTATAGAATCTGCATCTTACAATTGATGCTCATAATAGCAATCTCCCAGATAACAAAAACTCACAAAGTAAAGTTTGAGTTATTTTAAAAAGTAACTTTTGTTTATTTATTCTATATCTGATGAGTGTCTTTCTGTGTTCCAGGCACTGTTCTGGGCTCGGATTATATAATATTGAACTAAAAAACCCCAAAATCCCTGCCCTCATGGAATTTAAAATCTTGTGAAGGTAGACAGCCTATAAACACAATAAACAAATGAAGTATATAGCATATTAAAAAGTGACGATTGTTGTTGGGGAGAATACAGCAGGAAGAGGAGTAAGTTTTGCAGGGAGTCAAGGGTTGCTGATGTCTTAACCAGGGCTGTTGGGAAATGTCTCTCTGAGAAGTTAATTCTTGAATAACAATCTAACGGGAAGGAAGCAGGATCTGTGAATATCTGGGGTAAGAGAGCACCAGGCAGGCAGAAGGGCAAGTGCTAAGGTATGAGTCAGACATAATGCAGGAACCTCAAGGTGGCCAGAGTGATCAAAGGGACCCAGCAGGTGACAAAAACAAGGATGTCTCAAGTCTGCACAGGCCCTTGCACTAAGCATTCAGATTTTTATTTCAAATAAAATAATTTAAATGTTGCAGGCTCTGAATAAAGGAGTCATATAATCTAATTTTTAAAAAATCACTCTGGTGGTTGTGATGAGAATAAAAGAAATACGGGGAATACAGGAGGAATTTGGAATCATCCAGAAGACAAGTGATGAGGGTTTGGTGGCCTTTTGGTAGCAGTGGGGGTTGTGCAAAGAACCTGAAAGGGGGGACGTGTTTTGAAAATGCAATCGAGAAAATATACTGATGTGCTGGTGTGGGATGTGAGAAGAGAAAACCAGGAGGAACAACTTTCAGAGGAAGATCAAAATCTCCGTTTTCGACATGTTGAGTTTGGCATGCTTATTAACCATCCAAAAAAGTATGTTAATTTGGTTATGTGTTTGCAGAGGTCCCAGTGAAGATAGATGTAGTCAAATATGCAAGTATTTCATTTTAATTTTATGCAAATTGTCCCACAGGTAAGATTAATATATGCCACATAAACTCTTCTTTAAATAGAATAGTAAATTAAACTGTTCACTTTTCTCCACAATCAATTTGGATAAATTATGAAACTAACAACAGAAACCCACAAAAACACTTGGGCATCACCATCTGTATACTAAATTAAAACAATATTTAAGAATAAAATTACCTTATTTTTGTTTTTTTAATGACTTTAAAAATAAGAAAAAGAGCACTAAATGGTGTGAGTCCAAAAAAACAGATTAAAGACATAAGCCAATCAAATGCTGAAGAACAAAAAAAAGACTCCTAAAGCCAATTAAAATTTGAAAAAACCCACAGGAGTAACAAAGCTCAAGAGATAGCTTGATTAATATCTAGCAGGTTAATAATATGGTAACTGACGTACCAAAATGCGGTCTATATAAGTAGTTTGCTATGTATGCGTGCTTGTGTGAACATGGGCATCTAAAAGTAACAACATACACAAGACATTCTCCAAACAGAGGATTTCACCACTTTATTTCAGGAGTCCGTTCCATATAATCCAATTAAATTCAATAAGGGTCTCCTAACGCCTATTTGTGTACGTCTGTAGCTATGCGTTTTTTGTTCCTAGATGGCCTCTCTGCTAGGCAATTCCACATACCATAATTCTGCTCATTCCTCAGAGTCCTTCCCCTTCATAAATCCATCCCCAAACCTTCTATGTGTATGGAATACCTCCCATTCTCCATCACCTGCGAGATTTCTGAAATGTTACATTCAAAAGACCTAGAGAAGTGATTAGGAGGAAGTATGTCCCCAAAAGATATTTACCGAACAAGTGGGTACATAAATAGATTTACCAACAAAGTATACTCTATTCTCTCCTTGCAATGATGAGTGAATATTGTTATATTACGTGCTCCGAGACATCCTACAGTGGAGATAGCAATTTAAATTTGCCTTTCTCAAGCTTATTTGACCTTGTTATTCCTTTCTTTTTGAACCTACTTATATATAGGAAATCTTTCTGGGAAGCAAGCGTTGGGTAAGGTAAAAATGGAGGGACAGGATACTGATGCATTAGAAAAATTCACATTTTGACAATATTGGCCAGTTTTAAAGTTCAATCAAAATCGTAATGGCCTAGGTTTTCTTACAGTCTATCATTACAAAATTTTTATGTTCTGTAACCATCTATGCTTCTCTCTGTATGCACATGATGCATTAGAGGTGAAAGGTAAGAAGAAACTGCATTTCCCTGTACCGTAATGGGGGTAATTCCTACTATGGGAAATCAGCAGCCATTTGACGTGATTAAAGGAAACCTAATAGGAATTGATTTTGAGTTATATAAGCAAAGCAAGACAATCACCACAAACCCTCATTCAATTACGTGTATAGTGTCGAGGCAGCAGAAATTGAAGATGTCTCAAGGTAACCGTGATTCGTTGCTTTTGGCTTTTTAAGATTTCCCTGCTAAGTAGTCAAACTAAAAATTTGAACCGCTCTATTCTACAATTGAAGAGAAAAGAAGCTAGGGGAAAAAAGGAAAAAAAGAAAAAGAAAAAAAGTAGAAACGAAACAGAAGAAGACTGGTTATTATTCCCAAAGAGCCGAGGCCAGCAAACTCTCCAAAAAGGGCCAGACAGTAAATATTTCAGGCTTTGAACCTTGTGATCTCCATTGCAACTGATCCACTCTGCCATCATAGCTCAAAAGCAGTCAGTGAAGTGAAGAATGGAAATGACTGTGTTCCTGTAAAATGTTATCTACAAAAGCAGGCAGCTGGCTGCGTTTGGTTTATGAGGAGTACTTTCCTGACCCCTGATGTGGAGGACTAGCTCTCCCCATGTTACAGTGCTAATTGCCCATGTTGGAGCCTATGCATTCCACAGCCTAGAGATTTAAGAGTTTTCTCAAAGTCAGATCTTTTCTTACATTTAGTCAACCTTAGTGTTTTTGGTTCTCATTGTGGTATCATTATTTTAGCCAAGTCATTGGTTTAACACATTCTCAAAGATTCTTCTTGAACGGAGTAACAGATTAACACAGACTAACTCATTCCTTTTTTCACTCCTATCATGGAGGTCCTTGATGGCCTGTAGATAAATTTCATTTAGGGAATTTTTGGAAGAGTGAGGCAGAGAAAGTGAAGCTAAGGAATTTCTAGGCTTTTGTTGAAATTTCAGACTAACTGGAAAAGAACCAAGCGAAGGGAGGGAACACACACGGGGAGAGAGCAGGTTTGTCAAATTTACACCCCATCGGTTTAGTTTCCCTAAGATGTCTCTGGCCCTGCTGTAGAATTATTATTTTTTTTAATAATTTTATTAAATCATAATTGTGTACATTGGTGCAATCATAGGGCAGAATGTGCTTCATATACAATCAGAAACATTTTGATCGTACTGTGAGAGATAGCCCTCATAGCATTTTCTTAATCACTATAT
>CAUYRH010134427.1:0-39760 GCA_963574655.1 Perodicticus potto
AGAATTGCCTAAGCCCAGGAGTTGGAGGTTGCTGTGAGCTGTGTGATGCCACAGCACTCTACTGAGGGCGATAAAGTGAGACTCTGTCTCTACAAAAAACAACAAAAAAAAGGACTAAGAATTTACTTAAACTATTCAGCCTTTTCCTATAGCCCCATCCCCACCTTTTTATATTATTCTGCATCTGCTTCCATTCAACCTTTCTATTTTCATCTGTAAAGATCAGGCATACTTGACAGGCTGTTCTTCAACGGTGAGGAGCCTATCATTTCCTTGCTGGTTTTGAAGAGGACTTAAGAAAACTCTTTATATAGTTGGCATCTCAAACTTACTAACTCAATTAGAGATCAACTTACTGTACCTTGTACATGGGACATTTGGCTGTCTCCTCAGCTGGACAAGATTCAGATGTCAGCTCAAATTTGGGGCCTGCCACAGCCAGGCTCAAGGTCTACTCAGCAGTTATGTGGCCTATCACCTTTGTATCCCTAGAGGTCAGGATACTTTGTGGTTTCCCACAGCAGGATGCAAAGCTGGAAGAGACTACACCTCTAAGCCTGATGAGAGCCATTTATGTACTGAGTTGTCTTTACATAATGGTGTAATCTGTAATTAAAACGTCAACTCTAACATGGAATAAATGTGCACATGAGACAGAATCTGGGGAGTTTTCTCAGATGCAATATTTATAAAATCCCTAGACAAGTCTCCAGTTGTGGAAAAAACAGAAGAATAAGGTTTTGGATGTATATTATAGTTAAACTGATTCCAAAGATAAGGAAAGCATTAGGAAATTAAAAGGAGATATATATAAAACAAATCCATAGTATGTTCAAACTTCCAAAATTCAATTATAACCTCATTTTCTCTGTTTTCTTTCCTGTGCAATTAAAGAAATCACAATTCTCCCAATCTTATGACTTTGCAGTTATTTTCAATCTCCCATCTGCCTTATTTCGTATATCTAAACAGCCTTTACGTCCAACATATCTCTCGCACTTAGCCCTTCTGCCCTATTTGGAAAGACATTACCCCTGTAGTAGGACATCTTTATGTCTTAGCTATTACAATGATATCCTAACTGATCTTCTGCTTCGCTATAATTCCTTCATCAATCTACTCTTCACACTACTGCCAGAGTAATTTTTTTAAAGCACAACTCTGGCATCAATTCCCTTTTTAAAAAGTTTTAAAGGCTCCTCACTTCCTTCAGAATTAAATCCAAATTCCTTTAACCTGGCCTTTTAACTTTTCTTTCTACATACCTTTCCAGTTTTATTTCCCAACAGTCTTTTGTGTTTCACTGGACAACTTACCTGTTTTTTCAAATCTGTTCTATACTGTTACTCCTCCCTGACCATCCTTTTTTTTGAGACAAAGTCTCACTATGTAGCAGCAGAGTGCCGTAGTGTCACAGCTCACAGCAACCTCAAACTCTTGGGCTTAAGTGATTTTCTTACTTCAGCCTCCAAGTAGCTGGGACTATAGGTGCCCGCCACAACACCCGGCTATTTTTTGTTGCAGTTGTTGTTTTAGCTGGCCTGGGTCAGATTCAAACCCACCAGCCTCAGTGAATATGGCTGACGCAGTAACCACTGTACTACTGAGCCCTGCCTGACCTTTCATCTAGATTACTTCCTCTATCTACACATACAGCTTTTTTCCTACTCAAGTCTCAACATCTATCCTATTTCAACTCAAAGAAAATTTTTATTTGATCACTCAGGATGCTCTGCTTTTTAAGGTATTTATCTTTGTTTTATCTCTTTCTTGTCAGATCATGGACAATTTGCTGGTATGGATTATAGTTTATTAATTAAAAAAATTAAAATCCTTCACAGTTCCTAGGATACTGTTTTGTAAAAAACATAGATTAAATAAATGTAGGATTTGTCTGACTTAGTGAAAGTCTGTCTGACTTCTCATTTAAGTGTGAAAAAAGTCAAACAGTCCAAAGATCAGAATGTCTTCACTGGTGAGGGAGAAGATATACCTGGAATCTGTGCCTAATGAGCTTCTACTGGTAAGTCAGACAGACACCGTGCAGCTATCTGAAGGTTCTCAGTGGCTGAAGTGGTCCTTTCCCAGGAGATGCAGTTTGTTGTTTGTCTACTCTGGCCACGTCTCATCTAGGCACATCCTCCTCCCACCCTCACCCCTCCCTCCCGCCCCCCCAGCAGAGACGAGGATATCATGGAGCCAGATTTGTCTGATAGCTGCTCTGGAAGCAAGAGCCACTTTGTGCACAAGAAGAGAAAATCTCTCTTCCACTTCTGACTCAACCTTGAGTCCAAGGTTGTGGAAACAAATTTTACTTGAAGGATACAGTACAGCTAAAGATCCAGTAAGTCTCTGACTGAATTGTAGTATGAAATCTTAGAAGAAAACTAATCTTCTTCCTATTTCAACTTCCCTCAGCTGTTCAGACCTGGATATAATTCTTCAGAAGATTGGTTTCCTTGAAGGACAGTGCACATTCTTATGGATATAATTAAAGATGTTCAGGCTGAGTTTACTAATAGTGGAAGCTAATGGGAATGGAGTCATGGTTTCAAACTCACTGCCTCCTGCTTCGGGCAAATATTCAAGCTCCACCAGATGGCAGTGCACAGTCGCCAATGACTTGAGCTGCTTCTTCTATAAAAGTACATCATCATCAACCACAGCTGAGAGGCCATAGCAAACGATGGGGGCCTGAGATGCTTTATGATGGAGATGTGTCACAACCTCCTTTAACTTTTTCCCATTCACTAGGAATTTGTAGATGTTGGTAAGTGTCAAAGGAAATAAACTATAATAACAGGATAATATTTCAATTTCCCATACAGAGTTCCACTGTCAGCAGGTGTCTTACCTGTCATTTGCCTCCTTTGGATTCAAGAAAAATATTAGTTGTGCAGGCTTACAAAATAATTGATGAAGTCAAAATACTATCCCTAATAGTTACTGAATGTACACTCAAAAAATCAAAGTTTAGAGATTACTGATTTGAATGGGCACTTAGGATATTTTAATTTAACTACAATTCCTCAAATCATAAGGAAATAAGAGAATGTCAGAGTTAGAAGGTTCCACTATATATAAGGAAGTGAGATGGCCTTTCATTTTCTAGCCAACTAGATTAATAATATACATCCTTGACATCTCCTGGACTCCACTGCTGGAAAACATGAGTTCACAGGCACAGGCCAGCCAGCCAGCCCCAGCATCCCAGTATTTACCTTGTGCAAGCAGAAAGTCCACAGTTCCTAGATGGCCTTCGGAAGCAGCCATCATCAGGGGAGTACGGCCCTGCTTGTCTGCCATGTTGACATCAGCTCCATGGGTAAGTAAAAGATCAACAATCTGCAAGTGCAGAGAAACAGGGACTAATTAACCCAAAAACAGCTGCTGAGAAGGCACGAGCACACCATCCCGTACACTGTGTGAGCTCCTGCTGCTCTGCAGGGCAGTCTCCTCTATGTGTAGCTTTCTACTGTAAGAGCCTCCTATAAGTACCTGTGACTTACTCTCCTAACTCTTTTAGGGACAGCCAAATGAGAAAGATTCAATTCTGAATATCTGACTCAGCTACTAAGTAAAAAAGAATTTAGATAACAAAGGCCAAGATGTAGATTAAACAATTCCACAATGGAAGTTCCAACATAAGTCACAACCTATATTAGTGCCATTTTGTTTCCCTGGCAGTTGCGAATCTGCCTGCAATTAACAGGCAGTTATGACTGAACTTAATACAGTAAGGCGCCTCTGATAGATCTTTAGCACTGTTTGGCTCCTACAGCCTTTTTTCTACTCAACTACTTCTGAAGATTACTGTCAATAGCTCTCTTTCCCCTCCTGGATACTGTGAAATGTAGAGGATCATTTCACGAACAGGACAAAAGTAGTATATATAGTATACATTAATATAATCTATATCACAATAATGATTTTGAATGTTAACTTTTTGTCATATTCTTATTTAACCAGAATACTCCTCAAATCTGATTACTGCTGGGTAACCCAAATTTGCTTGTGATCTATTTTGTTCTCTGCATCAGAAGTTCCCACCTAGATCTCACTCCTGTCTGAGGGACTGGTAGTGGTTATCCTGCTTACCTGCCAGTGGCCCTGACGAACAGTGCTGAACAGGGGCACTGCCCCTCGGCGGTTTGGCTGGGCCACGGCTGCCCCTTGTTCCAAGAGCAGACGGCACACCTCCAGTTTGCCCCTTCCCGCTGCAGCTGTTAGGGCTAAGGGCAGAGAAGAAAGGCTGAGGATGCCAGTCCTCAATAAAGCATGGCAGTGTACTTGTTTTTAATGTAATTGCTATTCTAACTCCAAGAATAATGATTTTAGCTAATTTTTCAATAAAGGAAATTTTTTTTTTAAAATTGTTGGGATTCATTGAGGGTACAAGAAACCAGGTTACACTGACTGCATCTGTTAGGTAAAGTCCCTCTTACAATCGTGTTTTGCCCCCAAAAGGTGTGGCACACACCAAGACCCTACCCCCCCACTCCTTCCCTTTCTCTGCTCTCAATGAAGGAAATTTTTAAAGAAAAATAATGACTAAAACACATTTAAGTGGGCTCACAATATTTGGGGAGAAGTATAATAATAAACTATTGAAAAATCACTTGATCAAACCCCCTTGGTTTATTTTCCCTGCCCAGATTATCTTCTCTGCTTTGGCCTATCTCTTTTTTTGGCATCTCTTTCTAACTAAAACCTCCTACTCTATGCCTGGGTGGAATCTAGAGAGAAGGGCCTTTATAAAGGTAAGGGTCTTTTTTTTGAAATTAGCTGGGAAGTCCCTCTGACCATCTTCTATTCCTGGGCTCTCAAATCAAGAAAACCAAAGCCAGGAACTTCAGTCTAAGGGCCCTGGGTCAGTTTTCATTCTTTTTCTTCATTAATTGAAACAGAAGTTTCTAGTACATTTCCAACCATTTTTATTGTTTGTTTTTGTTTTTTGCCAGGGCTGGGTTTGAACCCACCACCTCTGGCATATGGGGCAAGCGCCTGACTCCTTTGAGCCACAGACGCCACCCTCCAACCATTTTTAAAATGAGAATCAGAATTGTGCAAGGTAACAGTCTTGAAGATGAGAAAAGAGGTAGGATGAAGGCTGTTTTCTTCATAGCCACAGGTGAAAAAATAGCTGTAGTTAAATATAAAAGACACAGCAGGAAGGAACTTAAACTTCGCCTTCTTGAACTTTGTCCACTGTTTATAGACTTTGCTACACTGCAGGGTCAATGCTTATTTCATTTTCAGAGTACCAATTTAATAGTAGAAAGGAGACTTTGGAGTACTAAGTCCATCTTTTAACAAACATGTACTTGTTTCATTTAACCAAGAGATCTCAAATGCCTAGATTTATTGTTTTAAAGAATGGATGAAGGGTAGGGAGGATGGAAAACGATGTTAGAACATGGTAGGAGTTATGTTTCATTTTAAAGAAAAAAGAGAAGTTTTTCCAAACTGACTTGTAAAAGTGATGTGGCAGTCAGCAGCTCCTTCCTTTATCATGGCTATCTATTCCAACAGCAAATCATAAAATGATAATATTTGGCAGGTGCAGATAGTGCACTTTGCTAATGTTGGATTCTCAACAGAGAAGCAACTGAAATTCAAATCAAATGGTCACTTGCAAATTATGGCATGCATTCTATCTTTGGGCTCAGTCAAATTTATCCACAACTGAGTCATATGCAAAATCTACCTATAATTTTCACAAAGATAAACCTTCAAATAATATACCACAAGTATAACAAGGGCTTATGAAGGAAAATGCTACAATTTTAGAAGATATATGCATTCTTAACCCAGATTGATCTATGGCTTGTCCTACATGTATTTTCAGTTTTATTTTGGAAGTCTTTTTCTTCATTAAAGAAGATTGTTAAATATTACTGCATAAGAATATGAAAATTATGCAAGACAAACACTACGGCAAACAAACAACAAATTAGGAAAAATATTTGCTGCTCTTCCAGATAAAGAGCTAATTTCCTGGCTCGGCGCCTGTTGTACAGTGGTTATGGCACCAGCCATATACACCGAGGCTGGCAGGTTCAAACCCGGCCCTGGCCTGCTAAAACAGCAATGACAACTGCAACCAAAAAATAGCCAGGCATTGTGGCTGGCGCCTGTAGTCCCAGCTACTTGGTAGGCTGAGGCAAGAGAATCGCTTAAGGCCAAGAGTTTGAGGGTGCTGTGAGCTGTGATGCCACAGCACTCTGAGGGTGACATAGTGAGACTCTGTCTCAAAAATGAACAAACAAAAAGAGCTAATTTCCTTAGTATATAGTTTCTACTCTGGAAGTCTTGACATTGACAAGTCTATTCTATTCCTCACAGGAGGGCAGAGGTGTGGCCCTATCTGAGGTAAGGATCATTTCCAAGCCCTGAATGGATGAGCTCAGGTGTTAATGTCTATAATTATTTACTTGAAAAAGTTTTGTCTCCCGTTCTCTAAATGCAAGTGATCTTTCCTCTTTCCTAAGTTTCTAACAGTTCAGAAAAAAAAAACAAAACAACAAACATTAGTTCTATACAAGAGTCAGAATGTAATAGTAGTTTAGGAATTTGGGATAGACAATTATTAGGAAGCAAAGAATCATCTTGTTGCTGGAGCAAACAAACCATTTGGGGAATTTACAATTCCCATATTCAGATCCAAATTAACGTAGCTACTAGGTGATGGGGCTGCAGCAAACCTCCCTATGTGTGGGAAGCAAATACATTCTTTTTCACAAAAAGAACTTAACAGCACCCAGGAGAAAATACAGACAGTATTTCATAAACAAGCCTTTCCCTAATGGCGTCAGTTCATAGAACATGTTTGAATATTCTTACTGCCCATCTGGAAAGCTACACTGTCCACTCTAACAATTGTATTGCTCTAGATGGCCCAATTCCCCCCCACCCCCCGCCCCCGGATATCACATTTATATGAGAGGGAATGTTCCATGTGGCCTTTTTCTTTGTTGTATCATTTCTGTTGTTTTGGTTACGATTTCATTTGGCAGCAACCTTTAGCTGATAGCTGGATATGGTTATTAACACAGCTGGCCAGTTTCATCACAGAACAACACAACTATGTAAAATGGAATCTAGACTTTTTAAAACCCAATATCAAGGAGTTGCTTTTGCTGGATTTTATATGAATCTTATCAAAAACTGTTAAAAACTTTTTGAAAGAAAGGAGATTAAAGTAAAGCCAGTTCTGTGAAACACCAAACTAATTTCTAGAGCAAACATAACACTTAGGAGCCAAATCTCTTACTAAAAGACCAGTAACAGAAATTGTTCCCTAGCTTGTTAGCATCTGATGAGATTATCTGACAGAAATGGTGTTTTTTCAAAGGAAAACATGTGAGGAGTTTGAAGAGGCAGACAGGATGCAGCTCACAGTTGGAGAAACAGCCAAAGTCTGCTTAGGAAGGTATGCTGACACTAGAGAAAGCAGAGAAGGAAATGACTCTTTTATCTATTTTCAACCTTGAAGGAGTATAGCACAGATAGGGCATGTAAACTCAATGCAGGGGAGAGAAGGGAGGTGGTTGGGGAGGTATAAACTGATCACTGCCATCCAAAACAACATTAAACAAACACTTATTGAGCTATTTGTCAGACACTGCTTTTAAGGAACTTATGGTCGAGTATGGAAAACAGTCAAATAAATATAATATTTCGCAATGTGATAAACACATGTGCTTGGTATGGAGGTAGCACAGAGGAAGTGTCTGAGAAGGCCTTCAGGAAGAGGTGATAATGTGAGCTGGATGCTGGCAAATAGAGACAGGCACGTAAGGGCAGGGGTGGAAGGCATGACAGGCAAAAGGGGAGCATGAATAAAGGCACTGAGGTGGGAAACCACGTGTTTCTTGTTACTGGGACGATTGAAGAAGACAAGACAATGTATGAAGTCAGAGATCATGACTGGTCTTTTTGTGCGACATTAAAGGATTTAACTCTTTTAATATAAGTAGAAAATGAAGGTTGGTGAGCAGAAAAGATACATGAGCAGACTATGGCTTGAAACAATTGCTTAGGCTGAAGCCTGAGAGATGATTCACAAAAACAAGAAAGGCAGAAGATCAGTTAGAAGGCAGTTGCAAGAATCTAGGCAAAAGATGATGAGGGCAGTAATTAAGGGGATCTGGCTTATTTTGTTAACTTTGGCTTCTTCAGGCCCATGTATTTCCAGAGCTGGCCTCCAGAGTGGCTGGACGATCTTAAAGCTAGTCCTGATGTGTGCCCACAACACAAGGGAGAAGAGGGAGTGGTGACCAATCTTGCTACCTTACTGCCTTTTCTTCCATGTTGTTCTGTGATAATACTAAGGGATGGAAGGGGGTCATCTCAGTGGTGAAAGCTGGATGTTAAGAAGATGGCATCTGGACGGATAAAGAGTTGCAAAAGGAGGACAAAAGCAACTAGGATATTCTAATGACCTGCTTTTAGAAAATCTGATACGTAGGCTCGGTGCCTGTAGCTCAGCAGCTAGGGCCACCAGGCACATATACCGGAGCTGGAGGGTTTGAATCCAGCCCGGGCCTGCCAAACAACAATGACAACTAAAACTGAAAAAAAAAAAAATATCTGGGCATTGTGGAGGGCACCTGTAGCCCCAGCTACTTGGGAGGCAAGAGAATCATTTGAGCCCAAGAGTTTGAGGTTACTGTGAGCAGTGATGCCATAGCACTCTACCCAGGGAGACACAGTGAGACTCTGTCTCAAAAAACAAAAAAAAAAAAGAAAATCTGTTATGTAAAAATTGTAGTTTTATTAGTATCTCGTTATATGCTAAGATATACAGGGTGTCCCAAAAGTCTCCATAAAAAAGAGAAAATGGGAAAGTGTAGTTAAACCTATCTTTACTTACAAAGTATTCACTACAAACTTTTAGAAAGAGGTGGCCAACATGTAGAAAATTTTGTAATAAATATTTTGTACATAAAGGTACATTTAGCTACAATTTCCCATTTTCCCTATGTAAGGTGACTTTTGGGACATCTTATATTTCACTGATTCTAAGATTCACTTTCCCCCTCAAATTTTAACATCTCTTAAATTGGGGTAGATCTTACAACTGATGTGATAATAAAGAATTATGTCATTTTAACTGCCAGAAGTTTTTTGTTTTTGTAATGGCACATAAAATAATGGACATATAGTTTCTTAAAGTTAATGGTTAGATTTGATGGAGTCATACAAACTGTTGGAAACACTGTGACCACTGTATTTTTCTTAGGCAAAAATTGTGTTATTCAGGTCAGGTTGTAGATATGAGACCTCCACCAACTAGATGCAGGTCACAGACCAGTTTTTTTGCATGTAAAAATATACATGAATTTGCCATGGGAGGAAACATCACAATTCAATGGGTCATTATAAATTTTAAATGATCATATAAGTTAAGAAGGATCATGGACACTTAACAAACATCATTATAGATAAAAAAGCAAATCAAAATGCATTCGATATGCGTGCTGAATTATAGGGTCATTTTCACATAGCAAAGACAACATTATATTCCAGAATTTTATCTGAAATTAATATATTTTCATAGATCTAGAAATTATATTACAGATACATTTCATTCTAACTCATATTTAAATACCATTTATGTTTATAATAGTGGAATTATTGCACATATATATTACATATTCAAATCAGTTAAACACAACACAATCTGTGTACATGAGCAAACTGACATGAAGTTTTACTTTTTAAAATCTTGACATCTGGTATATATACATAAAAATAACTTAAAACTTTATTGTACACTTTATTTTTATTTATTTATTTTAGACAGAGTCTTACTGTGTCATCCTGGGTAGAATGCCATGCTGTCACAGCTCACAGCAACCTCAAACTCTTGGGCTCAAGTGATCCTCTTGCCTCAGCCTCACAAGTGGCTGGGATTACAGGTGCCGGCCACAACACCCGACTATTTTTTGACACAGGATCTCGATCTGGCTCAGGCTGGTCTGGAACTCAAGCAATCCACCTACCTCAGCCTCCCAGAGTGCTAGGACTACAGGCGTGAGCCACTATGCCTGGCCTATTGTACACTTTAAAACATGAAATATTTTTAAAATCCTGAGGCCATGAAGTTTTTGTAAGAAATTTGTATTACTAAAATAAGACCTCTATTTAGTTCACATCATTCTTGAATTTCATTTTTAGGATTTCTTTCAAGTATAGTATACTAGAATGTGTTTGATATAAGACTATTAGTCTTGGGCTGGGCACTGTGGCTCACGCCTGTAATCCCAGCACTTGGGAGGCTGAGGTGGGTGGACTGTCTGAGCTCACAAGTTCAAGACTAGCCTGAGCAAGAGCAAGACCTTGCCTCTAAAAAATAGCCGGGCATTGTGGTGGGAGCCTATAATCCCAGCTATTTAGGAAGCTGAGGCAAGAGGATTGCTTGAACCCATGAGTTCGAGGTTGCTGTTAGCTAAAATGCCACAGCACTCTAACGAGAGTGACCAAGTGAGACTCCATCTCAAAAAAAAAAAAAAAAAAAAAAAAAAAGACTATTAGCCTTATAATTTCTATCCATTATCACCAGGGGGCTATAACTCTTTTTGCTTCTCTGGGTGGTTACATGCCTGTGCCCTTGGCAACAAGGGAGTTGGGAGATATAGCAAGACTCTGTTGGGAAAGGTTATACTGATATAAGTAAAGCAATATGTCCCTTCTGCAGCTCTGGGTCACATATGCACCTCCAGGATTGCTGATGTCCTGGCCAGTCCCTTCCCCTCAGGCTGTCCTGTGGCTTCCCTCAGGGTGGGGTTAAAGAGACAGCAGCTGTTTCCAGCTGCATACTTTTTTTTAATCTGTCATGGACTCTTAAGCTGCAGCTGCCTGGCATCTGCTTCCTCTGGCTTTTACAGAGAGAGGAACTGTTTTGAGAAATAAATTCCTGAGCTTTGGATCATTCCACATGATGTTTTAAAAAGTTGTGAAATGTACATAAGATTTTGTTATGAGAAAAAAATCACAATTTATCATTATAAATTTTAAATGAGTTCAAGAGTCTTGTCTTTTTAGTAACATTGTTACCATAACCAAAAATGCATACTCTTCTTGTTTATATTCTCCCTAAATTGGCCATCTTAATATTGGTCTACTTCTCCTGGAAAATATGACACATATCTGTGGTTACTCTACAGTTTTTACTGCCCCAGTTTCATAAAAACACATCAAAGATTACTAATATTTCTCTAGATGTTCCAGTTTAGACTTGGAGGGAAGACAACAATCTTTTTTTTTTTTAGAGACAGAGTCTCACTTTATTGCCCTCGGTAGAGTGCTGTGGCGTCACAGCTCACAGCAACCTCCAACTCCTGGGCTTAGGTGAGTCTCCTGCCTCAGCCTCCCGAATAGCTGGGACTACAGGTGCCTGCCACAATGCCCAGCTATTTGTTTGTTGCAGTTTGGCCATGGCTGGGTTCGAACCCACCACCCTTGGTATATGGGGCCAGCGCTCTACCAGTTGAGCCACAGGTGCCAACCCAACAATCATTTCTTGCAAAGGCCACAAGGAAGAGGCTTTTATTTACATAGAAGTATCAAAAGATACAGAAATTGCTTTGCTACAAACCAAGAGGAATTGATGAGTCGGGCCTTATAGGGTAGTACCTTTACTGTGCATCCAAATAGCAACTTTACTCATATCAGCTTTATAGTTTAATTGTGTCTGATACCACTCTACAACAAATAACACTCAGTTAAGCCATATTTTAACAAAAATTTAACATCCTGGTTTACAAATTCAGGTGAAAAGAAACTTTTTTTTTTTTTTTTTTGACAGAGTCTCACTCTGTTGCTCAGGAAAGTGTGCTGTGGCCTTAGCATAGCACACAGCAACCTTAAACCCCTGGGTTCAAGTGATCCTTCTGCCTCAGCCTCCCATGTAGATAGAAGTACAGGAGCTCTCCACAAGGTCTGGTTAATTTTTTCTGTTTTTAGGAGAGACAGGGTCTCGCTCTTGCTCAGGCTGGTATCAAACTCCTGAGCGCAAGTGATCCTTCTATCTTGGCCTCCCAGAGTACTAGGAATATAAGCATGAGCCACTGTGCCTGGCTGGAAAGAATTATTTTGATGGGAGAAATCTTTATTCCTAAATTACTATAAGGATCACATAAAAAAAGAAAAAGGCCACAGTTATTTTCTGCTATAGTTTGGCATATTGTAAAGTTATTTTTAGTCTTTAAAAAATATTTAGAAAAAGAAGAGGGGAAAAGTTTTGCTTGAAAGAAGATTGTGGCACTAGTAGTATGGAGAATCCAAAGGGAAAGAGGATTGAAAAGGTAAATTGCTATAATGCTGTCAAGAGAGTAGCATTATAGTGATTGTATTTTCTGCAATTTTCATTAAACATTTAATTCACAGTCAAATATCTGCCTTACAAGATATGCAGGGGGAAATATCTCAACCATTATTGCAAGCCTAATGCTAGTCGGAAGTGGAATTGTGTAGTGAAGCAGAGATTGCATAGTTCTGTCAGTGTTTAACAGTTTCAAGTTCTAAAAAACCAGTTACAGGCATTTGCAGAAACATCAAGGAGTTACATATATATTTAGGTACACACACACACGTAGACACAGATGGGCCAAAATACTCTTACCTGCAAAGGATTAAAAATGTGACAGTATGTCTCCATTGTTCTCTTTAGTTTAGGGTTAAGTAAAATCCTGCTTTATTTGGACTTGGCACATATAATGTATATATTTCAGCAACTTTGCACTATTTAAAGTACCTTGTACATTGCACTTTAAATTACTCTCCTAATGAGTACCTCTATTTGAAATGCACTTTATGGACAATTATGTCTTAAAGCTTGGTTGAAAACAACTTTTTGCACCTGTACCACAAAGTACTACTTATTCTCTGTTTAAACTGGATGAAATTTCTAGTAATTCCTGAATAATGTAGAAATGTATTTCCTTAAATTAGAAGAACAACTAGAAAGTGGCAACTATTGAAAATTAAATGTGATGAACTTAGTACTTTTAATTTTGGAGAGATGTATTCCCTATAGCAGACTGCCATCTGTGGGCATTTCTTGTCATATTTCTTTCCCCAAAACATGTGTTTTCCTTTATTCCCCACCCCCACAAAGAGATCCAAATACTGACAGATTCATTGTCATAAAATTAATTATTGCTATTTTTTGATTAGTCATATTACTCTGATTTTTATCATAATGAAGAAACCATGAATATACATTTAATATACATTTCTTTCTTAGGTAGGTCAGCAATGGCCTGAACATAAAGAGACCAGGCACCATCTCAGTTTTTTCTTGTCTGTAATTATTTGCTTCTTTGAAAACTAGATCATTATTAATAGCATTAAAAATCAAATTAGATAAAATAACGTTTGTTTTCTTTCTGGTAGCATGTAGTAACACAGCATAATCTTTTTCTTTTTTTTTTTTGAGACACAGCCTCAAGCTGTCACCCTGGGTAGAGTGCTGTGGTATCACAGCTCATAGCAACCTCCAACTCCTGGGCTTAAGCGATTCTCTTGCCTCAGCCTCCCAAGCAGTTGGGCCTACAGGTGCCCGCCATAACACCCACTATTTTTTGGTTGTAGTTGTAGTTGTTGTTTGGCAGGCCCTGGCTGGATTTTGCCTGCCCAGGTGTATGTGGCTGGTGCCTTAGCCGCTTGAGCCACAGGTCAATCCTGTGCCGAGCCAGAGCACAATCTTTTAGATTTGCACATTTGGAGATCCAGAGTTGGAAAACAGCACAAATCATATTTGGTAAAATATAGGTCACTTAATTCTTTTTTTTTGCAGTTTTTGGCCAGGGCCGGGTTTGAACCCACCACCTCTGGTGTATGGGGCCAGTGCCTTACTCCTTGAGCCACAGGGGCCGCCCAGCCACTTAATTCTTGAAAAAAGCTATATGAAACCTGAGGAAAAAATTAAGGAAGA
Source organism: Perodicticus potto (assembly GCA_963574655.1). NCBI lineage: Eukaryota > Metazoa > Chordata > Mammalia > Primates > Lorisidae > Perodicticus > Perodicticus potto. The sequence continues at coordinate 13,943 of CAUYRH010134427.1, forward strand.
CCACATCTGAGATGTTTACACTCTACCCAGAACAATGGTACATAGTTACCTTGTGCTAACCGATTACACCACTGGAGCACTTACCCAGAACAATGGTAATGAGTCCTTACTGGCAAAAATTAGCAAAATAGCTCTTAGTGGTAACAAGTATTAAAATAGAGGAACTGAGATATATAGCCCTATTTCAAGACATACTTGAACATTCACCTGCAAGGTGCTCAGTGGAATCAAAGATGGATTCAAGTCCACAAACAGACCTCTAGGACTGGCTAGAGTTTTTCACCAGCCTTGTTATCTCATCTCCCTTCTTTCCAACAACCTTAAGGCTATGCTTTAGATTTCAAAATAGTTAAGTTTGGGAGAACCATGGGGTTACATAGTTTCTTAGAGAAAAGAGGAAGTCTTAAAACAGGCATGTGGCTAATGCATAGACAGAAGTCTAACTCAGGGGTCCTCAAACTTTTTAAACAGGGGGCTAGTTCATTGTCCCTCAGACCGTTTGAGGGCCGGAATATAGTTTAAAAAAAAACTATGAACAAATTCCTATGCACACTGCACGTATCTTATTTTGAAGTAAAAAAACAAAAACGAAGGCAGCACCTGTGGCTCAAAGGAGTAGGGCGCTGGCCCCATATACCAGAGGTGGCGGGTTCAAACCCAGCCCTGGCCAAAAACTGCAAACAAAACAAACAAACAAAAAAACAGGAAGAAATACAAATACAGTATTTAAAATGAAAAAAAAAAAGCACCCCATCTGCAAAAAAAACCACGACTTCCTAACTTCAGAAAAAAAAAGGCCCCCCTTAACTGCAAAAAATGGTCCTACTAACTGCAAAGTAAAAAAAAAATAGACCTCCTAACTTCAAAAAAAAAATAAATCCTAACTTGTTCTTACTTTGGTCCTCAGGCAAGCTCATGACTCCTCCGATCATGACTCTTGGTCTCACCCCAGAGTGAGAGGAGGAGTCCAGAGACAGAGAGAAGGAGGGGAGTTGGAGAGTGTGGCGCACATTCTACACATGTGCACTGCGGCCCGGGACGAGCTGGCTGCTAAGCAGGACAGGCACTGGTGGCAAAAACACCAGCGGGCCGGATAAATGTCCTTGGCGGGCTGCATGTGGCCGGTGGGCCATAGTTTGAGGACCGCTGGTCTAACTACTTCAGAAAGAAAGGACAATTGGATGTGAAGAACAAAAGTGACAAGAGTTAAAAATATAAGTGAATTTAAGTCCTTCTAAAATTAGGTGAATAAATTATTTTTTAAGTGATAATACTAAAGGAATACTAGCCTAATTCTCATTTTATTATAAAACCTCTTAAGAGGGCTTGGCTCCTGTAGCTCAAGCAGCTAAGGTGCCAGCCACATATACCAGAGCTGGCAGGTTCGAATCCTGCCCGGGCCTGCCAAACAACAACAACAACTACAACCAAAAAATAGCCGGGCCTTGTGGTGGGCGACTGTAGTCCCAACTACTTGGGAGGCTGAGGCAAGAGAATTGCTTAAGCCCAGGAGTTGGAGGTTGCTGTGAGCTATGATGCCACAGCACTCTACCCAGGGTGACAGCTTGAGGCTCTGTCTCAAAAACAAAAACAAAAACAAAAACAAAAACCTCTTAAGAGGATGTAATTGAACAACAGGAAATGGCCTACAGATTTAAAAAGCTGGAACATTTAAAAGGTAAAGGGAGCAAACTCCCCAGAAGTTTATATTCTGGATTAGATAACCCAGGATACTTGCTTGAGCACTCATGTTAGCTTGCTTTATAGCTATGAACTTCCCTGCATTGTTGAGATGTCATTATAATGACTGGAAGATGAAATTAGTCCATTGTAAAACATTACTGTTCAAATATGTCCATTTAAATGATTTGTTGCATTAAAATCATTTTAGAAGATGCTATTACCTTAGTAGTAAGAAGAAAGTAAATGCTATAACATTGATGAAAGCATTAAAATTCTGATTTGATGATTTGAAAAAAAAAAAAAAAAGTAAAGGGAAATTGCTTGACTTTTTGTTTTGGCTGAATTGTTGTCCAAATACAAAAGCCATGAGATAGAAGACTGCCAAAGGTATACCAGGAAAAAGTAAGCGTATGAGACACAGAGAGTCCACACAAATATAACACATTCATGAGAGAAGATAGCAATGTCCATGAACAGTACCTGTCTCTCCCCAGAGACTGTCGAAGCTGTTGATTTGTGCTCGTTCCACTTCCTCTTCATCTTTTTCTGGAAGATCAAGTAGGTAGGAGACAATCTGAAACAAGAAGTTGTGTCAGTTCAAACTTCAGGTGGAAAACTATGCTACTGATGCCAGCCTGTGAGATTTAGAAGATACCCGGATGATCCAAGTATTACTAAATCTCTTGCACACAAAAGGAAGCAGAACTGACTTTCTTGGCAAAGAAATCTAGAGCTGTCACAATGAGCATTTGTCTAATAAGGTACATGTTTCTCCAGAATGCAATTCATATATACAGCAAATGATTAAAAAATTATATATTCTTCATGTGTTAAGTTAAAGAAGCAATCCTTTCATCCTTTCAATAAAAAAACCATAGAAAATAAATATGAGAAAATTTAAGGCCTATATTTCTTCAGAGTAGAGACATATCTGGGACTAGTACAGAAAGCATGACCCCTAAAAAAAAGTGATAGCTCTACTTCCAGGAATTTGACTGTATAAAAGAATTTATTAACTTCATTTTACTTATGGGAAACTAAGGTTCTAAGAGATTTGGGAAATTTCCCAAGGTCTGTAGAGCTAATGAGCATCAAAGCTGAGACTAAAGCTGGTCTTTCTGAGAGTCTGAATGTTTCGCTCTTCCCATGCCACGTTGTCTAACCAGGTGACTGTAGGTCAAAAATTAATCCCTATGAGCCTTCATGTCATTGTCTGTTAAATAGGGGTAGAAGCATGAGAAATAATTAGATTAGATTAATTCTACACTTCTTTCCAACTCTCATGTTCCTACGCCTATAATTCCAGGGACATCGGCATTAGAGTAGTCAAGTACTTCGTCATCATGCAGAGCAGATATCAAAAATTCATATTAATGTGGCTGATAATTTTGTCTTTTTTTTTTTTTTTTTTTGAGACAGAGTCTTAAGCTGTTGCCTGGTAGAGTGCTGTGGCATCACAGCTCACAGCAACCTCCAACTCGGGCTCAAGCAAACCTCTCGCCTCAGTTTTTCTAATTTTAGTAGAGAAAGGGTCTCACTTTTGCTCAGGCTGGTCTTGACCTCGTGAGCTCAAGCAATCCACCTGCCTCGATGTCTCAGAGTACTAGGATTACAAGCATGAGCCACTGCGCCTGGCCAGATAATTTTGTCTTAATATAATTCTTTTCTCCTAGTTTCCCAGATTCTGCAATATATACCTTGGAAAAATAATCCTATCACCTACTTCTTACCTCAGTGTAACCCATGCTGGCTGCAGCAATGAGGGCCTGTTGGATGGCATGGCTCTTCTTAAATACTCCTTGCTGTTGGCCAGCCATTGTCCAGTCACACTGAATCAAAAACTTGACAACCTCCAGATGACCTCGGAGTGCAGCATGAACCAAAGCACACTGCCCATTTTTATCCAAGTGATCCACCTAGGAGAGAAGACAGAAAAATCTTCGTGAAGAAAGATAAATGGCTGTACTCTCAATCTAGTCACATCAGCCCATCGCACATGTCTAGACTTCTAAGATTCATCCTTTCCACTTCTCAAACCAATCACTGAACAATTTATTTATTTATTTATTTTTTTTGAGACAGAGTCTCAACTTTGTTGCCCTTGGTAGAGTGCCATGGCATCATAGGTGACAGCAACCTCTAACTTTTGGGCTCAAGTGATTCTCTTGCCTCAGCCTCCCAAGTTGCTGGGACTACAGGCGCCTGCCACAACACTGGGCTATTTTTAGAGATGAGGTCTCGCTCTGGCTCAGGCTGGTCTTGAACCCGTAAGCAGGTGATCCACCTGCCTCAGTTCCCAAGTGCTGCGAGCCACTGCGCCTGGCCTACTGAGCTATTTATTTATTTATTGTAGAGACAGAGTCTCACTTTATCACCCTCAGTAGAGTGCCATGGCATCACACAGCTCTTATTTTATTTATTTATTTTATTTTATTTTGCAGTTTTTGGCCAGAGCTGGGTTTGAACCCACCACCTCCAGCATATGAGGCCGGGGCCCTACTCCTTTGAGCCACAGGCACTGCCCCCACTGAGCAATTAAAAAGGTACTCTACTAAGACTAGATCAATACTGAGCTATGTCTCTGCTAGATGTTTCTCTGGAGATAACTTCTTTTCCCCAGAAAAGATCAGGCTTTTGTTTTCACAGTAAAGAAAAATAAAAAACAAAACTTCCAACTTGAGCTTTGTTCTCCTGAGGTACTTTCTCCTTTGTCCTCAAATAATTCTTTTTAGACCAAGATTTGAGAGACTCATAGCTCTGTTGGAATCCTCCCCCTCCAAAATAAAACATCTTTGAAATCATAAAAGGGGAGAAAAAACATTTTGAAGCTATAATTTTTTGGTCTTCCAAAGAAGCAAAATATCTCATATCATGAATCACTCATTTGACCACCAAGCTTTGGCAATGTTTATTTCTCTCTTCCAATGAGAGGACAGAATCTCAAAGCTCTAGCCAAAATGGTTAGAGGCACTTGGAGCTCAATGCTAGACTAAGCACCAAAAGCAGTTTTTATAACTGCAGTGGTGGGCTTGGTGCCTGTAGCTCAGCAGCTAGGGCACCGGCCACATACACCGGGGCTGGTGGGTTTGAACTCAGCCCAGGCCCGCCAAAAAACAATAAAAACTACAACCAGAAAATAGCTGGGTTGTGGCAGGAGCCTGTAGTTCCAGCTACTTGGGAGGCTGAGGTAAGAGAATCGCTTAAGCCCAAGAGTTTGAGGTTGCTGTGAGCTGTGATGCCACAGCACTCTACCAAAGGTGACATAGTGAGTCTCTGTTTCAAAAAAAAAAAAAAAAAAATATATATATGTATATATATAATTGCAATGTTGGTTATAAGTTTAGGCTGAAAGAAGCATCTTATTAAGAGCAATCTACCAGAAGGATCTCAGTCATAAGTTTTAATAGATAAGCAGTTGTTTCTGGCAGGGAGGTGGTTACCTGACTTGAGGTAGTTAAAGCACTTGAAAGTTCCCTTCTGGTTCTTCCGTTGACTTTAGTCCCACCCAGCCATACACATACTGAATTTTTTTTTTTTGAGGCTGAGTCTCACTTTGTCGCCCTTGGTGGAGTGCCATGTTGTCACAGCTCATAGCAACCTCAAACTCTTAGGCTCAAGGGATTCTCTTGCCTCAGCTTCCCAAGCAGCTGGGACTATAAGTGCCCTCCACAACACCTGGCTATTTTTAAAGACGAGGTCTTGCTCTGGCTTAGGCTGGTCTCGAACCTGTGAGCTCAGGTGATCCGCCCACCTCGGCCTCCCAGAGTGCTAGAATTACAGGCGGGAGCCATTGAGCCCAGCCCACATAATGAATATTTACTGAATGTCTGGTATGTGCAAGGTATCATTTAGGATAAGAAGGTAAATAAGATTGTAACATACAGATTATGCTCTCAAGTACTTTTGAATAAGATAGGGGAGACGTGACCAATGTGACAAAAACATTGGTGTATATAATAAATGTCATAAGGCAAATAAGCACACAATGAAACTTCAAAGGAAGCAAAAATTACTTCCCAGATAGAATCAGAAATGGATTGTGAGGTAAAGGTCTGTCTGAACTGGCTAAGCTAGGAAATGATTAATTTATTTTATTTTTTGTAAGGGTAGGATACCTGAAGGGGAAGTTTATATTCTAAGGTTGAGAAGGTCTTCTGGGAGCACAGCATGGATATTTTTTAATGCTAGGCTATCTGGTGTGAATTTTAATCAGTAGGTGGTAAAGTCATTAAGAACATTCCTGCTCAGAACTTTATTTTCAAAAACTAAGGGGACAGATAAAAGAAACCATAGCTCCATGAAGAAATGGTTGATTCTAGGGGTTGAACAGTAAATCTGAGTTTTAGACAGAACATCTTGTAGTGCCAGAGGGTAAGAAATTCTCAAAAAATAATAAGAGGAAGTTGAAAGCACATAGAAACTAATTTGGAAGAGTTCCCAATAGCCAGATTGAGGGTAATTTATATAGCAAAATGAATAATAATTATAAAGTTCTTATAGAATTAATATCTAGGACTCCATAAGGATATAAATAAATACATGGAAGAGAAGAGACAACTTTTCCTTATAGTAAAATTCCAATTAATGTTTTTTAAAAGAATGATGGAAGTGGAAAACCATCGTTAGGCACACGACAAAGCAGTAATTATTATAGCAAGAATCACTGATGGATCCTAAAAATCAGTGGACAAAAATACGATGAGAAATAGAATATCTATCTCTCTGGTCTCAAATCATCCCCCTAAAAGATATTTCTTTCTTTTTTTTTTTTTAATAGAGACACAGTCTCACTTTATCGCCCTCGGTAGAGTGCTGTGGCCTCACACAACTCACAGCAACCTCCAACTCCTGGGCTTAGGCGATTCTCTTGCCTCAGCCTCCTGAGTAGCTGAGACTACAGGTGCCGGCCACAATGCCCGGCTATTTTTCTGTTTTGCAGTTTGGCCAAGGCCGGATTTGAACCCGCCACCTTCGGTATATGGGGCCGGTGCCCTACTCGTAAAAGATATTTCTTAATCACAAAGGGAAAAACAGTAACTTCAGAGTGAAGACACTACCTTAATCAAGTTACTGGATTTAACATCACAGACATATCAACATCACATACCTCAAGTGCTACACTTAACAACAATTAAGGGCACAGCATTGTTCTGTGATATTCTTGCTAAACATATATATACTCAACTTAATCATGAGAAAACATCAGACAAACTAAAATTGAAAAACATTCAACAAAACACCTGCCAGTATTCTTCAAAATTGTCAAATCATAAAAAACAAAGACAGACTGAGGAACTCTTCACACATTGGAGAAGACACAACATTAAATATAATGCAAGATCCTGAATTTGCTCCTGTAATGAAAAGATATTAGTGAGACAACTGGAAACATTTCAACAAGGTCTGTAGATTAGTTAGTAAAATTTTATTAATATTAATCTCTTGGCTTTGATAATTGAACTATGGTTACTTACGCTGTTAAAATTAGAAGCCAGTTAGAGGACATAAGGGAACCCTCTGTACAATGTCTTTTTGCCTATGGGAGATCCATTTTAATTTACTTTGTCTTTTGAATTGACATAATTGTACATATTTATGACGTTCAATGAGATATTTTGATACATGCATACAATGTGTAATGATCAAATCAGGGTAATCAGCATGTCCATCATCTCATTTCTTTGTGTTGGGTCTCTATACTATTTTTTAAAGTCTAAAATTATTTCAAAATACAAGGTTTTAAGAAGCTAAGGGGATAGTGTGTAAAAGATAAGATTAGAATATGAAAGGTAATTTGTTACACAACAAGATTCTAAGAATAGGAGGAGGGTGACAGTTTGGATAGACAAAGAAATAGCTACTAAAGCTATTTTGATGATAATTTTGAGAATAGCTGGTGACTACATGAGCAGGGAAGGGCAAAGGAGAGGAAGGTATTAAAGATCCCCTAGTTCTAAGAAAAATGGAGGCTACATCAGATTTTAAAAAGACAGAAAGAGGAGGGTAAAGATGATATGTGATTATAGAAGGCTAAATGTGAGATATTAGTGAGGTATCTGGGCATAACTGCCAATGAGGTAGTTAGGAATATGAAACCAGAGTTCAAAAAAATTTTTAGGAACAAGCAATTTGAGCTTAAGAGTCACCCAAATGTAGGTAGGAGAACTAGAACCTAGCTGGGTGTGATTCGAAAGCTTATGATTTTAAAGCTGAAGCCATGGGCCAAGAGTATGGAGAAGAAGAAGACTAGAGGACAAAATTACAGTGAATATTAGTGTTAGGAGAAGGAAGAGCAAAGAGCAACAGAAGTGAGACGCAACTAGGACAACATTAAAAGTTCACTACTGCCAACACTATGGAGCAGTTCAGAGGGGTGAGGAATGAGAAAAAGCTACTTTATTTGGTGACTGGCAGTCATTAGTGACTTTTCAGAGAGTAGCTCAGTAGAATGCTGTGAGGTTGGAATATTATCTTTTTTTTAAGGTTATTAATTATGAGATTAAAAATAGACTTCAACTCTTTTTAAAAAAGGCTTTACCTCTTTTAATCCTTACACTGACTCTATTTTTCCTTTTCATAGGTGAAAAAAGTGAGACTGAGCAAGGTTAAATGATTTATCTAAACCCTCATATAAAGTAAGTGGACACAAGTTTTGACCCTGTTGTCTTTGATGCCAAGCTCATGATTTTAATAACTTGCCTCCTTTCTCATTCATGGAAGCAAGACTGCAAGTGGTTAAGGATTAATAAGGAAGCTGAGGTAGCAAGTAGAGATGACTCTTAGATCTGGTTTGGTAGACATGAAAGGGAAGAGATGGACGGGCACGGTGGCTCATGCCCGTAATCCTGGCACTCTGGAAGGCTGGGGCGGGTGGACTGCCTGAACTCACAGGTTTGAGACCAGCCTGAGCCACAGCGAGACCTCATCTCTAAAAATAGCCAAGCATTGTGGCGGGCACCTGTAGTCCCAGCTACTTGGGAGGCTGAGGCAAGAGAATCACTTGAAGCCAAGATTTTGAGGTCGCTGTGAGCTGTGATGCCACAGTACTCTACTGAGGGGGACAAAGTGAAACTCTATTAAGAAAGGAAAGAAAGAAAGGGGAGAGATGGGATGTAGCTCTGGTAAGCAAGAGAGAGGGGAGGAAATTTCTTTTCTAGTTTAGGGGAGATGTTTGGGTTTCCAGAAACTGAAAGAAATGTAGTGTGAATTTAGAAAAAGAATGAAATAATATGTGAGACAATGAGCAACATACTGGGATCAAGAATATAGGTGGAAGGGTACAGGCGAACCTTACTAAATGCAAAATACAAATGTCTTCATATAGTAACTAAGAAAATGCCATGAAGGCTATGTTAATCAGTTTGATGAAAATAGTTGAGATTGTATATGAAACCAGCACATTGTACCCCTTGATTGCACTAATGTACACAGCTATGATTTAATAATAAAGACAATAGAAAAAAAAAAGAATACAGGTGGAGTAGAGGTAGCTGGTTTTGGAAAGGAAGGTAAACACTTCCTTCTCTGAGAAGTACAAGTGATTGTAGGTAAGAGCTGGTAAGAGTTTTGAGATGGCAGCACATTGATATCTACTCAATCAATCATGGTAATATAGGGCAGAAAAGGTGCGATAGGACCTTAGAAGAGGACAAATGATTTACATATCTGCCCCAGGGAAATAGTGAAAGTTGCATAAAATGATAGCTTGGCGGTGTAAGGACTGGGGAGCAGGAAGGACCGGGTGAGATCAGAATTTGATTTGACAGCAATAGTAATGAGGCCGTTCGTTATCTTCCTGTCTCAAAGGTGTCCATTCCAACAAATGAGATGTTTCAGGTCGACACTCACTGCTGTCACATAGAAATCTAAGGCTCTGGGACTTCAGTGAGAGTTCCAGGTCTCCTATTTCAAAGGAGTAGCAGAAGTTTCGTTTTCCTCCCTGGACACCTCAGAATGAAGTCATAGATATTACTTCACTGTGAAACTACCAAAATCCTGAGTTTGTTTTCAGGACTGAAACAAAATACTATGAGGCTGCGATTTTCCCCAGTGCCCTACATTTGTGAGACTTAGCATTTTTCTTTTTACCAATATTTTGAAATAAAGTTCTTTCATACCAGTGGCTCTTGAGACAGAATAAAGCAAATATATTTTGGAAATGCTTTTTCAGAAGTGAAATGTACTAACAGAAACACTTCAAGGTGCCTTTGGTCAGTTTGAGCATAAACAGGTAAAGCTATCTCCTCCCTGTATCTCTAGGGCAGTGGTCTTCTAGGACAGGATGAAGGGGTTTTGTCTTGTTCTTATCTCCACGGCAAACCTTTCTTCTCTAAACATGAAAGGTATAGTATGCGGGTGCCATTCAGTTCAGACCTACCACTGCAGTCTCCTTGCTCCCCCACTTTTTCTTTTTGTTAGAAGGGAGCTTTTTCTGAGTTCAGGAGAAAAATTCTGGGTTGTTAGGTCAGGACTTTTTGTGGTTACTGAGAAATGTATTTCCTTAGGCCTCTCAAAGGTTTTAGAACTGTGTCCTGAGGCAGTATGGACTTGTAGTGGCAAGTGGGCAAACACCTGGATGTATGCAGAACCAGTACTCCCTTTGATCTGCTCTCCATCAGGGTACAATGTACTCTATTTAGCTTCATGAAGTAACACAGGAGATAAAAAAAGACTCTGCATTGAAAAGAAAGAAGAAGGGAAGAAAGGAAAGGCAGCAGAGTTGAGCAGTCATTACCTTGGCCCGTTTCTTGCACAGTAGTACCACAATGCTTAGGTACCCTGCTGCTGCGGCATATCCTAGAGGAGTCAGGCCACTTTCAGAAGAGGCATCCACATTGGCTCCAAACTCTAACAGCAGGGCCACCATTTCTGCGTAACCAAGATGAGACTGGACACATAGAATTGGAGCATTATTTAAAACCTCTGTCCTGTAATTAATATTGGCACCTCCCAAAATGAGCAATCGGCTGACCTAGAAATAAATAAATATATAGAAATAATAATCAGACAAACATCAATAACATCCTTTTAGTCATCTTTTTTTTTTAATCATCTGAGACCCTACTACAGTGACCAGTAACATTTAGTATCTGCTCTATTTTGTAATTTTTATTGGTTTCTTTTTCCTCCATATCTTTCTCATTCCCCCTCAATAGATTTAGGGGTCCAAGTGGTTTTGTTTTTTGTTGTTACATGGATGAATTGTATAATGCTGAGTTAGGGCTTTTAGTGTACTTGTCAACAGAATAGCGTACACTGTACCCAATAGGTAATTGTTTAGCCCTCCTTCTCCCTTTTTAGTTTCCAATGTCCATTTTACCACTTTGTCCATTATATCACTTTATGACAATATACACCCACTGCTTAGCTCCTACTTAAAAGTGAGGACATTTTTTATTTGTTTTTCCATTCTTAAATACTTCACTTAGGATAATGGTCTCTGGTTCTATCTAAAAACTCATTTTGTTTTATGGCTGAGTAGTACTCCACAGTGCCTGTGTGCCTGGATGTGTGCACGTGCACATTGCTGAACGCTGTCTCTACTAAGTGAACTCTTGGTCAGGAAAATTCCTACCAAAACAAAGGCTTCCTGAGATCAGTTTACTCTCTAGAATTAGCAAGACCTGATCCATAAGTCAAAGTCAGCTTAGACAAGGTAGGACGACAAAAGGGTTAGTCTTAATTCACAGAATGAAATATAACTATTTATTTATTTATTTATTTATTTATTTTTTGAGACAGAGTCTTATTTTGTCGCCCTCGGTATAGTGCCGTGGCATCACAGCTCACAGTAACCTCAAACTCTTGGGCTTAAGCGATTCTTTTGCCTCAGTCTCCCAAGTAGCTGGGACTATGGGAGCCCACCACAATGCCCGGCTATTTTTTTTGTTGTTGCTGTCATTGTTGTTTAGCTGATCTGGGCTGGATTCGAACCCGCCAGCCTTGGTGTATGTGGTTGGCACCATTACCACTGTGCTATGGGCACCGAGCTGAAATGTAACAATTTGAAATGTATTGGATTTTCAATAAGAGGTAATAAATAGGAGACAGTCTAAGGTAAATCAAAGATCAACTAAATGGCCACTTAACACTCTCCTAATTTTATTTTTTTCACATTTAATTTTCTTTATTCTATTTATAATTCCTTTGCATTTACCTTTATATTTGGAGTGTAAAGATTTCGTAAAGATGCCAATGCCATGGAAAGACCTTCTGTGCTATAGGAGATCCAGAGACCTTGGAGGATAGAGGATGATACACCAACTTTTTTACTCAAACCCTGAAAAAGAAATACACAGACAATTACATTATTATCCCAGCTAAAAAAGTACCATGAGTGATTAAGTTAGTGACTCTTAGGTTTTTGGTACTAATGAATCAGAGTGGAGTCTCACCCTAACAATGCCTATACCCAGCAAAGCCTAGTTACTCATGGGAATAAACACTGGTTCTATAGGAACTTACATTTTCTCTATCTCAGCAGTCTTTAGCTACTGTTCTACTTCCTATGTTTCTTTCCTACTACATCTGGATGTAATTTGTTTTTCCATTACCTTTTCTATAAGACTTCTTGAAAAGTCCCTTAAATTCAAAATACTAAAGCACATATGATTGCAAAAATAATGCAATGTGATCACTGATTACCAATGCATTTTCTTCTTAGGAATTTGGGAAAACTATGTTTCCCAGCCTCCTTTACAGTTAGCTGGGCCATGGGACTAAATTTTGGTTAATAAAATTGAGGCAGAAGTAGTAAAATGTCATGTCCATGCTTGACCCCCCAAACTGCTGCAAGTTTCTCCACATTTTCTATTTTCTATTGTTTCTTTTGACTGAACACCAGATGAAGAAGATGACATGGAGAATTCTGAGGTCCGAGGTGATTTTATAACTACTATACGGCAGAAGCCTGCCCAAAGATCTGCACTGCACAGTGATATGGCAGAAGCCTGCCCAAAGATCTGCACTGCATAGTGATGTAAGAGAAATGAATCTTTGTTAAGTTATTGAGATTTTGGCTGGGTGTGGTGGCTCATGCCTGCAATGCCTGTAATCCTAGCACTCTGGTATTACAGAGTGCTAATGTGTAATCCCAGGAGAGCTGGAGATCTACTTTTAGATCTTTGAGGATTCTCTATACTTCTCTCTAAAAAGGCTATATTAGTTTGCAATCCCACCAGCAGTGTAGACGTATTCCTTCTCCACATCCATCTGGTGCTTGGGGACTTTGTGATGTGGGCTAATCTTGCTGGGGTTAGGTGATATATTAGAGTGGCTTTGATTTGCATTTCTCTGATGATGAAAGACGATGAACATTTTTTCATGTGTTTGTTGGCCATTTGTCTGTCAACCTTGGAGAAGTTTCTGTTCAAATCTCTTGCCCACTTCAGAGAGGGTAGTTTGCACTTTATTCTTAATGTTTGAGTTCTCTGTAGATTTTAGATATCAGGCCTTTGTCAAATTCATAATATGCAAAAATCTTCTTCCATTCTGAGGGCTTTTTGCTCTGTTTGTGGTACTCTTAGCTGTGCAAAAGCTTTTTTGCTTGATCAAGTCCCAGTTACTTATTTTTGGTGTTGCTGCAATTGCTGGGGGTGAGGGGGGGGCTTCCTCATAAAGTTTTTTCCCAGGCCAATATCTTCAAGTGTTTTCCCCACATTCTCTTCTAGAATTTTTATTGTTTTGTGTCTTAAATTTAAGTCTTTTATCCAAAAGAATCAACTTTTGTCAAAAGTGAGAGACGCGGTTCCAGTTTCCGTCTTCTGCATGTGGATAACCGGTTCTCCAGCACCAATTGTTAAATAAGGATTCTTTTCCCCATGGCATGCTTTTGTAAGGCTTATCAAAGATTAAATGACCATACGTGGCAGGGTTCATCTCTAGATTCTCTATCCTATCCCATAGATCTATGTCTCTATTTTTGTGCCACATTTAAAGTATTTCCGTGCATTTACAAATATACAGATACACAAGTATATAAAACAATGTAAAATTTGTTTTATTAAAGATGTTTTACAGGGCAGCGCCTGTGGCTCAAAGGAGTAGGGTGCTGGCCCCATATACTGGAAGTGGTGGGTTCAAACCCAGCCCCGGCCAAAAACGGCAAACAAAGTGTTCTACTATGAAAAATTTTAAGCCTATTTTCAAAAGCAGAAAGGAATGGTATAATACACCTCCCATGCACCCATTACCTCACTTCAGCAATTTTCAATTTGTGGTCAACCTTGTATTTTCTTTTCTTTTTTTTTTTTTTTTGAGATAGAGTCTCACTTTATTGCCCTCAGTAGCGTGCCTGGGCATCCTAGCTCACAGCAACCTCCAACTCTTGGGCTTAAGCGATTTTCTTGTCTCAGCCTCCCAAGTAGCTGGGACTACAGGTGCCTGCCACAACACCCGGCTATTTTTCGGTTGTAGTTGTCACCGTTTGGTAGGCCTGGGGCTCGATTCGAACCCGCCAATCCATTGTATGTGGCTGGTGCCTTAGCCGCTGAGCTATAGGCACTGAGCTCAACTTTGTATTTTCTTTTTTCTTTCTTTCTTTTTTTTTTGGTAGAGACAGAGTCTCATTTTATTACCCTCAGTAGAGTGCCAAGGCGTCACATAGCTCACAGCAACCTCCAACTCCAGGGCCCAGGCGATTCTCCTGCCTCAGCCTCCTGAGTAGCTGGGACTACAGGCGCCCGCCACAATGCCCGGCTATCTTTTTGTTGCAGTTTGGCCGGAGCTGGGATTGAACCCACCACCCTCGGTATATGGGGTCAGCACCCTACCCACTGAGCCACAGGCGCCGCCCATCAACCTTGTGTTTTCTATACTCCCATCCATGTTCCCCTTTCGCCATAACTAGGGAGAAAAGTATGTGACCAAGCAAATCCCAGACATCTTATGAATTAATATTTAACTATTTTAGTAACAGTCTCTAAACAGATATGGATTCTTTTAAAAATATAGTCCAACATCATTACCATACCTAAAATTAAGGATTCTATAATATTAAATATCCTGAGTATGTTCAAATTTCCTTGATTATCTCAGAAAAGGAACTACAATTATTTTTTGTTTTGAATTGGGATCCACATAAGACCCATATACTATAACTGGCTTAAAAACATTTTAAAATTTTAATGAAATGATTAGATATAAGTCTATCAAGTTTTTAAGCAATATGGACTATTCCATACCTGCCATACCTGTATCCATCTTTTCTCCACTCATTTCAAGGAAGAATGTATCATATCAGCTCTCTAGAGATGGATATTTAGGTAGTTCTACAGATCTAGTTCTTTCTAGAGATAGACAGCTAGGTAATCACCGTTCAGTCTGTGTCTTTATATACTTGTACAAATATTATCTTTAGGATATGCCTCCAGAAGTCGAAGTATTTATATTTTGTGCCATTTGACATGGCTTTATTAAAGTGGCTGCCTGCATCTAAACATTCTCAACATAAAATCCACAGATTGAGAAAACAAGTAAGGATGATGCTAATTATATCCATTCATCTTCTCATTCTATTCTATCCTAATTATAAATGATGGACAAGAGGCTGAATCAACAGACCTTTAGGTTCCCAGAAACACAATTCCAGGTTGGGAAGCTGAAACAGAATCTAGTTTTAATCTCTTACACCACAGGGAGATTATTTCTCCTTTCATCCTCTTTGATGCTTTAAAAATGGCTACTTAATTTACACATTATTCATACTCCTTCTGGCCTTGAGATGATTAAACTGTGTTCTGACTTTCTTTGATAGAGTACCCACCTATGCACCAAGAGCTGGGTGAACTGCAAAGAGTTAACAGCTTCTGATTGCTCATTATTACTTCAGAACCTCTTTTAATTTGTGCTAATAACTGGGACATCGATCACATACTTTCTCATTTGGCTAATCAGTTGACAGACAAACAAGTGTAAACAACTGAAGCAAATACATCACTAAGTAGTTATGACTGTTTATTATGACATATGAGATTGAACATTTCCAGTACTTTTTCAATGAATTCCAAATGCTACTCAAGTCAGGTCTGGAATCCAGACAAGTTAGTTTCTTGAGCTCACCTCCACTGTAGATCCTAGAAGACCCAGAGACTCCCCAGATGGGCCTTAAGGTATAAGGTATAATATGCATGAGCCTCACTAAAACTTTTTGAGGAACAGTAAGTTGTATTAACCAATTAGATAGAAAAATCAGTAGAAAGAAATATCCACAGCCCAACTGAGCTTGGGCCCAAACTTTTAGCAATGGAGAACATGTCTCACATATTATGGTTGAAGAAAAAAAGGAAGGGAATCTAACATTGATTGGTATCTATTCTGTGTCAGGTTCTGTGGTAGGACTTTTTCATGTTAGCTCCTTTAATGTAATCTAATCTGCACAACAGCCCTATGAGGTGAAATTTACCACCATTTTTTATACAGGGAAAAACAACATACAGAAGATCAAGTAATTTGCCCCAAATCACATAACTGGAGCTAGTATTAGAAGCCAAGTCTGTTTTTACTAATTCCAGTTCTAGTACATGTTTCTTCCATTATACCAAACTAAAGAAAGTAACTGGTACCTGACTCAAGACTTCACTTCTCAATTCTTACCTGAAAAAATAGCAATTAAAATAAACAAAATGGCTGATTGTAGCTTCTCTTTTAACTTTTAATTCCAAACCATTCTCTATTCTTGGTCTTCTTTTCTAAGACTGTCCTTCTTTATCCCAGAAAATCTCATCTACTCCTAAAGCTTTACTCCTGTGATTTTAACAAAGTATTATATGCTTCTTTTCCAACTACAAAGTTTAATTTCCGATCCTATGTCTGACAAAAACACTTTAATTACTCTATGTAACCTAAAATAGATAATAAAATCAGGTGAATTCATATTTATGTTTTTCTTTTTTAAAATTGTAGAATAATTAAAAGTAATCCCCCAACCTCTTTCTCACCCAAAGTAAATAAGTGCTGACAGAAAAAATTGGATTGGAGAGGGTTAGAGTAAAATTATATCTATGACCAGTAATAATCATCTTTCTACTGAACATTAGCTTAAGTGGGATTCATTAGTATTTTCACATAATCAATAGAATTTTTTTTTTTTTTTGAGACAGAGTCTCACTCTTTCACCCCAGCTAGATTGCCATGACATTATCATAGCTCACGGCAACCTCAAATCCTGGGCTCAAGTGATTCTTCTGCCTCAGCCTCTCAAGTAACTGTGACTACATGTGCACTGCCACAACATCTGGCTAATTTTTTCTCTTTTTTTATAGAGACAGGGTCTTGCTCTTGCTTAGGCTGTCTCTAATTACTGAGATCCAGTGATCCTCCTGCCTCAGCCTCCCAGAGTGCTAGGATTACAGGTATGAGCCACCATGCCTATAGGTGTTTATTAAGGTCACATGGCAATTTTCCTTTTGCTCCAAGTCTCTGGCATCAGAGAGAGCTCAGAAAATGTATTTAGCTTCTCTGAAAGTCATAGCAACTCTCCTCCTTCTGCTTAGGGTCTACAAATTTGAATTTAGTTTTCTTGAATGTAAATTGCCTCTATTTTCTGTGTGATGTCCAGGACAGTTTCAGTCACTTAGGTGTAGCAAATAAGAATGCCCAAGATGTTTAGAGAAAAGCAGGATATTCTCAGAATGCTGAGTCATAATTTTGCTCAAGATGACTAGGTGGATTTCCACTTTTGCTAATGGTAAATCTAGGTAATTTTTGTTTGTTTGTTTTACAAGATATGGGGTCTTGCTATGTTGCTCAGGCTGACCTCAAACTCCTAGGCTCAAGTGATCCTCCTGCCTCCACCTCCTGAGTAGTGGGGATGTACCACTCCCCTGCCTCCAGATCTAGGGAATTTGTGTTTTTTGTTTCTGTTTTTTTTTTGAGACAGAGTCTCACTTTATCTCCCTCAGTAGAGGTGCTGTGGTGTCACACCTCACGGCAACCTCCAGCTCTTGGGCATAGGCGATTCTCTTGCCTCAGCCTCCTCAGTAGCTGGGACTACAGGCACCCGCCACAACGCCTAGCTATTTTTGTTTTGTTTTGTTGTTGCAGTTTGGCCCGGGGAAGTTTTGAACCTGCCACCCTTGGTATATGGGGTTGGCGCCCTGCTCACTGAGCCATAGGTGCCACCCACCCAGCTATTTTTTTTTTTTTTTTGTTGCAGTTTGGCCGGGGCTGGGTTTGAACCAGCCACCCTCAGTATATGGGGCCGGCGCCCTACCCACTGAGCCACAGGCGCCGCCCCACCCAGCTATTTTTTGGTTATAGTTGTCATTGTTGTTTGGCAGGCCCGGGCTGGATTCGAACCTGCCAGCTCAGGTGTATGTGGCTGGCACCCTAGCCGCTGAGCTATAGGTACTAAGCCCAGATCTAGGGAATTAGAACAAATATTTCTGCTAAGGAAAACTAAGAAAAGCTGTATAAAATTTTAAAAACATCCTCCTTAAAGATATGAGAGGATAAACAAGTTAGAAAAGAATTACTGGGCTTAGACCTAGGATAGGACAGAGCTCAGGAGAGCAGTTTAAAGCTTCTTTCCCCAGGGTCAATTTGTCAATTCTGTATAGTCAGGTAGGAGTACTAATAGCTAGGGAGATAGGAGGTAGACTATAGCACCCAAGCTCACCAAGGGAGAAGGGAGTGTCCTGGTAAACTTCCTTGCTTTGGTACAGGACTCTGCCTCCCACAAAGGATTTAACTCTAGGAGTAAAGGTAAACAAGAAACAGGTAGGTTCTCATAGGGACCGCAACAGAGCTTTGCATTACAATAGAAACCTCCATGGTTGACCACCTCCCCATATTGACCACTTCCTTAGGTTGACCTAATTTTCACAGATTGGACATGCACTACATGTACTTGGTGGAAGACTGACCTCTATGTGCACATATACTGACCACCTTTGTAAGCTGTACCTTGACCACTTAGTATTAATTTATCCTCTATAACTTGATCAGCTGAGTCCACTCTACACCAAGGGGTAGATGGTATAGGCTTTGCCTCTTAGTTGTATTATTTTTTCCTTAGTAAAAGTTCTTTTTTAACGTTTTATTATTACCACATGTTGGGTTAGGCCTTATGTCCTACTGTTTATCACGTTGTGGAAGATTTTTTTTCAATGTGAAGGACTGCTCTGAATTATAGGTAAAACCTACAATTATTGAAGAATTTTATAGTTAATTGAGGCATGACGGCTGAGAGGAAAGAATTCAAAGATCTGACACTTAAGGAAAAGGTTGATCTTGTACATTTTCTGGAAAGCAGCAACCAAAGAAAGATGGTGACACATTTTGGCGTTAGTAAGACCACAGTTAGCAACATCCAAAAACATAAACATGAGTACTTAGAAAAATACAATAAGGAAAGCAGAGACCTACAGCGAAAAAGGAGAAAATCTTCCTTTGATGAAGTTACATTAAGCTGGTTCAAACAAATGAGGAGAGTAGATCTCTCCAGAAAGTCTTGTGAGGTGAATCCTTAAAGTCTCATGACCTCAAAACTCAACTCTTGATCAAGGAGCATAATCAAAACATTTAAAATGTCCTACTGAGCCAGGCTCCTGCAGTGGGTCATGACTGAAACACAAACCTGTGGTTGACCTGTGGAAGCAACTTCACCTGCTGCATTAGTTAATGCTCTGGAAGCTGCCCTCTGGATCAGTTTTACTTGGAATAAAGTTCAGCCAGAAATGATATACAAGTGTTTCAAGAAAGTTGGACATGTCACAGCCCAAGAGTGTGATGTTTTGGTCCCATCAGATAGTCCATTTCCCAAAGCAGAATTTGAAGAAGATTTTGAAGGTTTTGTTGCAATGGATGATGAGGTGGCAACCTGTAATGAACCTGACCCAGAAGCAATTTATAAGGTGATACATATATCCACTAGACCACCAGGAATTTCCAAGCAATATTGACTGAAGTACAGACCAGACAAAAAAGTGCATGAAGCAGCTGATGAACTGGAAGAAGCAAATGATGATGACACAGAAACTTCAGAGACTATAAAAGAAGATATCAGGCATCTGATAATGCAGTTGAGGTCATTTGCTGTGCAAAAATGCCCAGGTATGCTGAGTGATGTAGCCAGCATTGAGAGTGTTCTCTCCACTTAAGCTTGTAAATAAGAAGAAACTGACCAAGATTGATTCTTTCCTCAGAAGCAATGAGCAAACAGTAAACATACTGATTTTGTATGACACTGTATATATGATTTTACACTTACGTTTGTAATAAGAGTAAGAAACAGGCTTGGTGCCAATAGCACAGTGGTTATGGTGACAGCCACATACACCAAGGCTGGCGGGTTCGAACCTACCCTAGGCCAGCTAAAAAACGACAACTGCAACAACAAAAAAAATAGCCGGGGCTTGGCACCTGTGGCTCAATGGGCTAAGGCGCCAGCCACGTACACCTGAGCTGGTGGGTTCGAATCCAGCCCAGGCCCGCCAAACAACAATGTCGGCTGCAACCAAAAAAAAAAAAAAATAGCCGGGCATTGTGGCAGGCGCCTGTAGTCCCAGCTACTTGGGAGGCGGAGGCAGGAGACTCGTTTGAGCCCAGGAATTGGAGGTTGCTGTGAGCTATGATGCCACAGCACTCTACCCAGGGTGACAGTTTGAGGCTCTGTCTCAAAAAAAAAAAAACAAAAATAGCCGGCATTGTGGTGGGAGCCTGTAGTCCCAACTACTTGGGAGACTGAGGCAAGAGAATCATTTAAGCCCAAGAGTTGGAGGTTTCTGTGAGCTGTGACACCACAGCACTCTACTGAGCGTGATATAGTGAGACTGTGTCTCAAAAAAAAAAGAAAAACAGACCAAAATAGACTCTTTTTTCCAAGAAGAATAATTAAACCATGAGAAAACAGTAAACATACTGGTTTTGTATAATGCTATATATAGATTTTACTGTGGTTTGATTGTGTGTAATTTCATATGATAGTTTTCTAATACAAGCTATATAAGAAAGTAAAGTACATGTATGTGTTCAGTACATTAGGCCTAGTTCCTTATGCTGACCACCACTGTTATGTTGGTCAGTTTGTTAAAGTCCCTTCGGACTACTGTATCTTAATCCTTGAACATTTAATGAGGTCATTATAAACTGCTAAACAAATATAAATTATATCTGAAGGAAGATATCACCCTAGCCTCAAATTATTTGTAAATGCAAAGACTAGCACACAATAAAATATAAACAGACATACAAGGAAACAAGATATCAATGAAAATCAGAACATATTATTAAACAGCAGAAATCAACGACAAGGCTCTATAAATTGGAGTTATCAGACACATACTTTGAAATACACTGTTTATGTTCAAGAATTTAAAAGATAAAATTGAGGATTTTGACAGAAAACTGAAAAACTATGAAAAATATCAAGGGCAATTACAGAAATTAAAAACACAATAGCCATCCCCCTTTTATCAGAAACTAAATAAAAAGAAGAAGAAGAAAAAAATACAATAACTGGCTTAGCGCTTATAGCACAGTGGTTACGGCGCCAGGCATATACACCAATGGTGGTGGGTCCGAACCTGCCAGCTAAACAACAATGACAACTGCAACAAAAAATAGCTGGGCATTGTGGCAGGCGCCTGTGGTCCCAGATACTTGAGAGGCTGAGGCAAAAGAATCACTTAAGCCCAAGAGTTTTAGGTTGCTGTGATCTGAGACGCCACGGCACTCTACCCAGGGTGACATAGTGAGACTCTGTCTTAATTTAAAAAAAAAAAAATACAATAACCAAAATTGAGACCTCAAAGGACAAGTTTTTTATTTTTATTTTGGCTGCATCATACTTTATTTAAGCCTATCTTACTACTGAATATTTAGGTTATTTCCATTTATTTTAATATAAATGTCTTCATTTTTTTTTCCTGTTTTTAGTGTCTTTTTAATTTCAAATGAACATATCTGAGTTTTTTATTATAAAATTACACATACTCATTACCATAGATACTCATTACACATGATTATATCTCATACTTTAAAACAGTTCTAAGCTCTTAGGTACATAATCCCAACAGGTACTTTTTTCATTTATTTTTTTATTTGTTTGTTCATTTATTTATTTATTATTTTTTAAATACTTCTTTTTTATTTTTATTTATTTATTTTTTTATTGAATCATAACTGTGTACGTTAGTTCAATCATGGAGTACAGTGTGCGGGCTTCATATACAATCTGAGATAATTTCATCCGCCTATTTGACATAACATTTGTGAGATTTTCTTATTTACTGTGTGAAAACATTTGTGTTCTGCATTTAGTAGTTTTCTCTACTGACCCTTCAAAGATGGACCTCAAGTGTGATCTCACCCTTATTTTTATTGTTAAGAAAAAAAATTTAAAAATTGTAGCAGAAGCTTCCTTTAGATCTCTTCATTTTCTGCTCTCCCTAGAGATAACCCCTAGCCTAAAGTTAGCATATTTATGTAGGTAACATATTTGTAGCCCTTAGATATCCCAGTCTTTCTTCTGAGCATTATATAATAAATTAAATCCTTATGACCATCACATGAGTTAAGTGCTTATATTATTCCCATTTTCAAAATTAGGTTTATTAAGGTTAAATAAATTGCTCAGTCACTAAGTTAGGAAGTAGGAGAGGCAGGATTTGAACCTTTATAGTCTGCTTTCTGATCTCTAAACTACCCTGCTTGATTGATATACTGCCATCTCCAAATGAATGATGCAGAATAGTGATTTTCAACTTGCTGGGCTGCATATTAGAATGACCTGGGGAGATTTAAGAAAAAACTAGTGTCAGTCCTGGCTGGAGGGAATGTGAGATAGCACAGTCACTTTGGAAGACAGTTTGGCTAAACATAGTCTTAGCATACAATCTGGTAATAGTACTCTTAGGTATTTACTCAAATGACTTGAAAACTTAATGTCCACATAAAAACCTGTATGTGAATGTTATTGCATATTGCTAAGTGAAAGAAGCCAGTCTGGAAAGGATAAAATCAGTATATGAAATCAAGTCTATGACATTCCAGGAAAGGCAAAACTTAAAAGAAAGAGCAAAAAGATCAGCAGTTAACAGGCGCTGGGCAGGGTAAGGAGGAAAGGAGTGAAAAGGTGAAGGACAAAGGATTTTTAGGACAATAAAATTATTCTGTATGATACTATAGTGGTAGATACATTACATTTGGCAAAATTCAGAGAACTGTGTCACACAAAAAGTGAATCCTAATGTCAATTATGGACTTCAGTTAACAATAATGTATCAATATTGGTTCATCAATTATAACACATGTACTACATCAGTACAAGATGTTAATAATAGAGGAAGCTGTGGTTATGGGTAAGTATGTGGGAACTCTGTAATTTCTGTTCAGTTTTTATATAAACCTAAAATGGCTCTAAGAAATAGGTCTATTTTTAAAAAAGCCTAGGTTTTGCTCTAAGACAATGACTCATAATCTCTGGAAGAAAGCCCATGAACGTATGTGTATTTAAAAAAATAAAAAACTATCCAGGAGAATTCAATATATAGCCAGAGTTGAAAATCACTGACCTACATCTACAGAGAAATTGCAAAGACATAATGTGAAGTGAAAAAAAGAAAGTTACAGAATTAAATGAACAGTGTTAAAAAGAACATAAAATATTCTGAAAAGTACAAAATATGGATCAGAAGAACATATGTGCTAAATCCTGACACATTTAGGATACAATCTAGGGGAGGGAGAGAAGTGGGGTAAAAGAGGAACACCATTTGTTACAGCTCAAAAATAAAGAAAATGATTTGAAGCAAACATTAAAAACTCTTAACATTTATTCAATCTGGTAGATAATTTTTATTATATTTAATTATCTATGCTTTCCTATAGGTTTGAAATACTTCCTAATAAAATTTTACAAAAGAGGAATAAGAACAGCATTTCTTCTGAAACAAGAAAAAAGGAGGTAAGAATTGATTGGTGGATGGACTGATTTATTAGTGCAGAGAGGAATATAAAGAAAGTCACACTTGATACTTCTGATATTTTTGAATTAATTTAGAGTTAGAAGAAAAAGAAATGGAAAAAGGAGCTAATTAAGAATAGATTTTGGTAAATGAATTTCTATTAAATGGTCCAGTAAATGGATGCGACAAAGTAGCACTGAGAACTCCGCTGAGGTCGAAGGAAATATGCAAGAAGTAAGCCTGAGCTACAGAGCCAAAGGCTAGGATTTGAAATATTATCTTTATTTGTACTATGGATTTTTGGTTTCTTTAGTTGGTGGGGTTGATTCTTTGTCCCTGTGAAGTATGGGAGGAGAGTTTTAGTTTAAAGTCAATAAAAGTAACAGGCAGATTAACTGTGATCCCATTACCAGCCAGGATGTAGCCAAAAATAACCCATAATTAATTCTAAGCTGATGATTTCTCTCTCTCTTTTTTTTTTGAGACAGAGCCTCAAGCTGTCACCCTGGATAGAGTGCCGTGGCATCACAGCTCACAGCAACCTCCAATTCCTGGGCTCAAGCGAGTCTCCCGCCTCCGCCTCCCAAGTAGCTGGGACTACAGGTGCCTGCCACAACGCCTGGCCATTTTTTTGGTTGCAGCTGTTGTTGTTTGGAGGGCCCGGGCTGGATTCCAACCCACCAGCTCAGGTGTACTTGGCTGGCGCCTTAGCCTGTTCAGCCACAGGTGCCGAGCCGAAGCTGATGATTTCTTAAACAGAATTTTGTGTTCAAATAATTTGAATAACTGCCTCTTCAGTATCAGTAACTATTCCTCAAGTAAGAAGGGATCTCTTTTTGTCATTTATAAATGTTAATTTATTTAGAATCTAATTTCTTTAGAATCTACATTTGCAATACTATTTCGCAGCCTATTTAATAAGCTTGCTCAGTATTTCTGAACATTTCAAGAAAACAGGAAAAGCATGAAGAAACAAGAGCAATCTCATCTTAAGGATTTTTAGCTATGGCTCAGGTATCTTAAAATCATGGCAAAAACTAACTTTGGAGGCTTGTCCAATAAGCTTCTTTAAAGCAAGTTATGTACAAACCTATTACCAGCCTTCTTATCTGAGTATTCCATATGGCCATATTAGTTATAGTAAAAGGATACTGGTAGACAAAGGGAACAGTACTTTTTATTGACAGGTTGGCAAACTATGGACTGCTGCCAAATCCAGCCTTCTACCTGTTTTTATAAATGAGGTTTTATTAGAATACAGCCCTATTCATTCATTTCTGTAATGTCTCTGGCTTCTTTCCCGCCATAATGGCAGAGTTAAGTGGCTCTTTGTGTTTAAAGTTTGCCAACCACAGTAGAGGATGCTAGGTAACCATCTGCAATTATTAAGTCATAGTTTTAGGAAAGAGATTATTAGTAATAATTTTAATCATAAAACCTTATGTTAGATATGTGTCTAGTACTTTGTGTTTTGTAATGTACTTTTTGCATATTTTATATCTATGATCCTCATAACAATTTTGAGAGTTATTATTACCATTTTGCAGATAAGGAAACTGAGTCTAGGTAAGTTAGGTCTTTTGCATTTAAACCCATGCCTTTTGAATGATAACATAAGATATTTCCTCCAACCATGTAGGTCACTACAAAAGTTTTGAGACAGACTGTGTAGGTCCTACACAAGTTTTGAGACAGACTGTATTATGGTTCATTATTTTACTTCCAAGAAACATAGTTGACAGGTGGGAGGGCTTCATTTATTTCCATCCATGCATATTTTAAAGATTTCTTGATTTTTGTGTATCTCAAAACTTTTATAATGGCCCACATAGTTCTGTTCTGCTAAGAAACATTACAGAAACATTTTAAAGGGAGGTATTTAGGAAGCTAACTGTAAGAGCACTCTAAAATCCTTCCAGTCCTAGACTCAAACCAATGAAAACACCTGCAATACAAACTAGATTGAAATATCTCTGGCCAAGGCTCGGCGCCTGTGGCTCAACAGGCTAAGGCGCCAGCCACGTACACCTGAGCTGGCGGGTTCGAATCCAGCCCGGACCCGCCGAACAACAATGATGGCTGCAACCCAAAAAAAAATGGCCGGGCGTTGTGGCGGGTGCCTGTAGTCCCAGCTACTTGGGAGGCTGAGGCAAGAGACTCGCTTGAGCCCAGGAATTGGAGGTTGCTGTGAGCTGTGATGCCACGGCACTCTATCCAGGGTGACAGCTTG
>CAUYRH010134433.1:0-14771 GCA_963574655.1 Perodicticus potto
GGCCTGGGAGAATACTTTCTGAGGAGGACCCCCTCAGGCAATTGAAGCAACACCAGAAACGTATTACTGGGTATGATCAAACTAAAAATCTTCTGCACAGCCAAGAACATAGTAAGTAAAGCAAGCAGACAGCCCTCAGAATGGGAGAAGATATTTGCAGGTTATGCTTCTGACAAAGTTTTGATAATCAGAATCTGCAGAGAACTCAAACTTATTAATAAGAAAAGAACAAGTAATCCCATTTCATTGTTGGCGAGGGACTTGAACAGAAGCTTCTCTGAACAATATAGGCACATGGCCTACGGACACATGAAAAAATTCTCATCATGTTTAATCAGAGAAATGCAAATCAAAATCTCTTTGAGATATCATCTAACTCTCGTGAGAGTGGCTTACATAACAAAATCCCAAAACTACAGATATTGGCGTGGATGTGGAAAAAAGGGAACACTTCTGCACTGCTGGTGGGAGTGCAAGTTAATACATCCCTTTTGGAAAGAAGTATGGAGAATACTCCGGGATCTAAAAGTAAACCTGCCATTTGATCCTGCAAGTCCTCTACTAGGTATATATCCAAAAGACCAAAAATCACTTTATAACAAAGACATTTGTACCAGATTATTCATTGAAGCTGAATTCATGATGGAAGAAGTCCAAGTGCCCATTGACCCATGAATGGATTAATAAATTGTGGTATATGTATAACCATGGAATATTATTCAGCCTTAAAAAAGATGGGACTTTACCTCTTTTACATTTACATGGATGGAGCTGGAACATATCCTACTTAGTAAAGTATCTAAAAAATAGAAGAAAAAATATCCAATGTACTCAGTACTATTATGAAACCAATTTATAATCACTCACACTTTCATATGAAGAACAGACCACAACTGTGGCCCAGGATGAAGGAGGGAGGAGGGGGTATGGGGTATGGAGGAGGTCAGATCAAGGTAGAGTGAATGCTGGGATACAACTATGGTGCATAATGCAAGGGTACATGTTGGATCTATTAAGTATAGAGTATACATGTCTTAACACAATAATTAAGTAAACAAGATGAGGTATATATTAACCAGTGTGATGTAAGTGTTCCTAATTCTATATGGAATCAGCACATTGCACCCCATAAATGTATACATGATCTATGTGTTTACCATTTAATAAAAAAAGAAAATAAAGGAGAATGAAAGGAAAAAATTAATAAAAAGGAGAAAAGTAGGACAGAAAGAGAGAGAGACAGAGACAGGAGAAATAGTAGTGCTTTGATGCACTTGCAATTCTAGTAGTCTGGGAGGCTTGGCTGGGTGGGTTTATCTAGAGCTGCTTACCAGCCTGGGCAAAAGCAACGTCCCACCTCTGCAAAATATAAGAAACAAATTAGCTGCATGTCATAGTGGGGACTTACCAATACTCTCTTTCAATAGGCCCAAGCTAGAAATACTGCCTAGACCATGACCTCGTGACCTCATTTAGCCACACCAATGCTGTGATCTCCTAGCCCAGGGTTGTCAGTGAAGCTCTGTCCTATGAATAGAATTCAAAATGAAATAAGACAAAGCATCTCAGACTAAAGAAAAAAATTAATAAAAGTAAAGAAAATTAAAAATAAAATTACATAGGTTAGAGAAGGATAGTGGACTAGAGATATCTTCTTACCAGCCACTCATGGTGAGATAGGGGAGAGAGGACTTCAATCACCTTTTTCTGGGGGATCATACACAGAAATGACTCTCTGGGGCCACAGTGAAGCAGTTGGAGACTCCAGGAGCCAACAAGGAGGTCTGGAGCTGAAGAAGACCAGCACACAGGCAAGTTCTTGGCTACAGGCATACACCACCAGCCTCTCATGTAGGACTAAATATAGGAAAGTCCTGTCCTGTAGTGTTTTGTTTGTGTACTGGGCTGTTCATGGGAGCTATGCTGGAAGGGCATAAATGAGTAAGGAAACTCAAACAGCATCCGGTGGCAGGGTGTGTGTTTTCTCTGTCTCCTAACACCACAGTGCCACATATTGGTTTTGCTGTGTAAAATGGGGGCTGGAATCCACTATCTAGTTTCTGAGGAAACCTGATCATGTCTTCCTAATTTATTAGCCCTCAATTAGGACTTGGTCATTTTGCTAGCATTCATTTCTCACGAGATTAGAATTCTGAAGCTTTCACCAAATTTCTTAGGAGGTACGTCTTGACCTTCCAAACAGTGACCCCTGCTCAAAATGTGGTTTTCCTTGGGGTGCAAGGGTCATTCAACTCACCCCTAGGATGGATGCTGGAGCTGAGCAGGAGTACTAGAGTCTGACATGCACTGGGACCCTGCAGAGTTTTGCTCCCAGTTGGTCCATCCACAATGGCAGTGCTCTGCTAGTAGACAAGCTGCCTCATGATTCAATCTTTGCCACTGGATGCTGTTTGAATTTCCTTGCTCAGTTAAGACTTTTCAAGCCACCTTCAGTGAGCAGTCCAGTCCAAGAACAAAAAACTGCACAACCATCCTTTCCTGTCTCCATTTCTCTACTGGAGGGCCAGCTGACCTCTGTCCATACTCAGGCACTTGCTTTCTGTGCTGGTATTACTCACCTCCTGTCCTCGTTGGCTTCTGGAGTGCCCTACTGCTTCACTATGTCCCCAGAGTGATGTTTGTGAGCAGTTTACCCCAGTCAGATGTGGCTGGAGTCCTCTCTCTCCTGTCTCACCATGAATGGCTGGTAAGATGTCTCTAGTCTGCCATCTTGCTCCTCTCAATCTTTTCTAATTTTGATACCCTTTATTTTATTTCTTCCCTGATTGCTCTGGCTAGGGGTTTTTGGCCAGGGCCAGGTTTGGATCTGCCACCTCTGGTATATGGGGCCAGTGCCCTACTCCTTTGAGCACAGGCACTGCCCTGTCTTGTTTAAGTTTTTGGAGGGAATGTTTTCAGCATTTCCCCATTTGTCATTATTGTGATTGTGGATTTGTCATATATGGCTTTTAACATTTTGAGATATTTTCTTGCACATCTAGTTTATTGAGGTTTTTTCCCCATAAAATAATAATATAGTTTTTGTTTTATCTTCTATTTTTGTGGTGAATCACATTTAATGATTCACAAATGTTGAACCATCTTTACATTTCTGGATGAAGCCTGCTTGGTCATAATGGATTCATTTTTAGATGTGCTTTTGAATTTTATTTTCTAGTATTTTATTGAGGATTTGTAAGAATCTGTAAGGAATAGATTAATCTATTCCTATAGAATGTCTATAGTTTTCTTTCTTTTTGTATCTTATCCTTTCCTGGTTTTGGTAGCAAGGTGATTCTTGTTTCATGGAATGAGTTGGAGAGAAATTCTTCCTTCTCTGTGTTGTAGAATAGTTTCTGTAGTATGGCTAACAACTCTTTTTTAATTCTGGTAGAATTCAGCTGTACATAAACCTGGGTTGGGCCCTTTTCTTGAAAGATTTTTATTAGTGTTTCAATTTTTTCTTTCTTTCTTTTTCTTTTTCTTTTTTTTTTTTTTTTTTTGCGGTTTTTGGGCAGGGCTAGGTTTGAACCTGCCACCTTTGGCATATGGGGCCGGCGCCCTACTCCTTTGAGCCACAGGTGCTATCCTCTTTCTTTTTTGTTGCAGTTTGGCCAGGGTCGGGTTCAAACCCACCACCCTTGACATATGGGACTGGTGCCCTACCCACTGAGCCATAGATGCCACCCTAGTGTTTCAGTTTTATTATTCATTATTGGTCTGCCCAGGATTTCTACTTATTGTTGAATGAATCTTGACATGTGTGTTTAAGTAATTTGTCCATTTTCTCAACATTTTCTAGTAATCTCTATTTACTACAATTATCATAGATATTTTCATAGAATTCACAGATGACGATTTCCATTTCTCTGATATCAGTTGTAATGTGTCCATTTTCATTTCTGATTGAGTTTATTTGTGTCCTTTCTCTTCTATTCTTGTTTAAACTAGCAAGTTGTTTGTTGATTTTGTTTTTCTTTTCAAATAACCAAACTTTGTTTTGTTTATTCTTTTCATTTAGTTTTGTTTTGTTTTCTGTATCATTCAGTTCTCCTCCAGCCTTTTTTATTTCTTTTCCCTTGCTAGCTTTAGTTTACTCTTCTTTTTCTAGTTTCTTGAGGTATCATATTAGATTGTTAATTTGTAACTTTTTTTGTCTTTTAATGTAGGCATTTATGTGTATCAATTTTGCCCTGAGGAATCCTTTTGATGAGTTCCATACATTTTGATAGCTTGTGTCCCCTTTGTTATTCAGGTCAAAGAATCTTTTGTTTTCCATTTTAATTTCAGTTTTGAGTCAATGATAATTCCAGAGCTGCTTGTTTAATTTCAATTACTTTCTGTACATTTGAATGTTTCTTTTGTGATTGATATCTAGTTTTTTTCTAAAGAGGTCTGAGAACATGTACCATATAATTTTGGATTTTTAAAAAAAATTCCTGAGACTTGTTTCATGGTCTGAGATATAATCTGTTTGGAGAAAAGACTCACGTGCTGCTAAGAAGAATGTATATTCAGTAGTTTGGGGATAGGATGCTCTGTAAACATCTATTAGGCCAGTTTGCTTTAGAGGATTGCTTTAGATGCAGTGTTTATTTATTTATTTTCCTCTTCGGTGATTTTTCAAGCTCTGACAGTGAAGTGTTGAAGTGTCCAGTAATTATAATGCTGCTATTTATTTGTTTGCTTAGCTCTAGAAAAATTTGCATTAAGTAACTTAGGGATGCTTTGATGGGTCCATATATATTTAATATTGCTCTGTTTTCTTGTTCAATTGCTCCCTTTAGTTTATGTAATGACCCTTATTATCTTTCTTTATCTTTGTTGATTTAAAGTTAATTGTATCATGTATACAACCATGATATACTAAAAAAATAAGGAAAAAAATAAAGTTAATTGTATCTGATATTAGAATGAGTATGACTGCTGTCCTTTGGTTTCTGTTTGTGTGGAATATATTTTTTCCCATTCTTTCACTGTGAGCATGTGTGCACCCTATTTGTTTAGATGTGATTCCTAGAGACAGCAGATATTTGGATTTTGTCTTTTCATCCATTCAGTCAGCCTTTATCTTGAGCCTATATCTTGAGTTGTGCATTTAAACCATTAAATCTAAGAGATAGACTTGATATGTGGGATGCTGTTCTATTAATCATGTTGGATAGTTCCTTTTTGCTTTGTTTTTTCTCTTGTGCTATTGTTTTATAAGAATTGTGAACCAATTGGTGATTTTATACTGGTCGATGTCTAATCTGCTGGTTCACGTATAATGTAGCTGTCAGTATTTCCTGCAGAACAAGTCCATTCATGACAAATTACTTAAATGCTTTGTTTTCTGGAAATGACTATTTCTCCATAAATTGTAGAACTTAGCCCACAACTAGAGAAAGGGTGGAGCAATATGGCAGATTAGAAAGATCTCTTTGCTGGTGTCTCCTAGTATAGCAGGGGAAATAGAAGAGAACCTACCATATTGGACCAGGGACACTTACCTGGGGTGATCTCTCCAGGGGCACAGAAAAATGATGCTGGTCAGCTGGAGACAACAGAACAGATGCATCTGTGGAAAACAAATCTAGTAGGCAAGTGTCTGAGAGCCAGTGGCGACTGGCCACCATCCCACAGAACTCTGGGGAGGGGAGGAAACCTTTCTGAAGTTTTTGGACTTTGGGGGAAGCTTGTGTTAAGTGGAAAGTCTAGAAGAGCGGGTGGATTTGAACAGCATACAGCATCCAGGTTTGAACAGAAGGTGGAATGGATTTACCAGTGGCTTGGTTTCTTGGCAGGGTGGCCATACTGGGAAGGTCCTGACTGCCATTGTGAGAAGAGCCTGTGTGTAGGTCTATATAAAGGGGCCTAAAGCAAGATTGAAAATGTTCCACCTGCTGAGATTGGGCTTCTACTCTTGGTGCACGCTGAGTGGCTTCTGAATTCCTGGAGAATTGTTGTTAGGGGTTACTGAAAGTCTTGTCTCCTAAGGATTCTAGAGAGCTTTACGATCCCCTACCCAGTCAGGGCTGAAGGCTGAAGAATCAATCAGGTGCTCACTGAAGGCAACTAAGTCAGGAAAACAGGACTAGTCCTCTTCAGAAACTAGACAGCAGTTTATGCTCTCTGTCTCCTAAAGCCACAGTACCAACTTGATCGTGGTGTATGATTTTTTTGATGTGTTGTTAAAGTATGTTTGCTAAGATATTATTGTATATTTTTGCATTGATACTCATTAATGATAATAATATTAGTCTACAGTTTTCCTTCATTGTTGGATCCTTTCCTTATCATTGTCCCAATCCTTTGGAGATCAGGGTAATATTTGCTTGATAGAATGTGTTGGGAAGTATTCCTTCTTTTTCCATGTTTTGGAAAAGGTTATGTAATATAGCTACTAGTTCCTCTTTAAAGGTTTGATAGAATTCAGATGTGAGACCATCTGGTCCCAGACTTTTATTTTATGGGAGATTTCATGTTTTTAATGCTATTTCAGTGATTGTTATAGATCTACTCACAATTTCTAACTCTGCAATTGAGTCTAGGCAGGTGGCATGCTTCCAGGCATGAGTCCATATCCTTCAGATTTTTCCTCAGAGAACAGAGATTTTTGTAGTAATCATAGAGGATTTTTTGAATTTCTGAGGCATCTGTTGTTATTTCTCCTTTATCATTTCTGAAAGATGATATTAGAGATTTTACTTTTCTGTTTTTGGTTAGGTTAGCCAAAGTTTTATCAATTTTATCAATCTTTTCAAAACCCCAACATTTTATTGGTTTCCCCTCTTTCTGTTTTCTTGATGAAGGCTTCCAATGCTATAAATTTCCCTCTTAGGACTGTCTTTGCAGTATCCCACAGTTTTTGATAATTTGTATCTTCATTATCATTTTGTTCCAAAAATGTGGTGATTTCCCTCTTAATCTTGTCTTTGACCCTACTATTGCTCAGCCTAAGATTATTTAGTTTCCATGACTTTGTTTGAGTATGAAGATTCCTGTTGCTATTTGGCTCAACTTTTATTCCATGGTGGTCTGAGAAGATACAAGGAAAAATTTCTATTCTTTTCACTGAGGTTGTTCTTGTATCCTAAGCTGTGATCAGTTTTGGAGTATGATTCATGGCCTGATGAGAAGAATGGGTATTCAGTTTTATTAGGATGAAATGTTCTGTAGAAGTCTGTTAAGTCCACTTGTTCTGGGGTCAGGTTTAAGTCTAATATTTCTTGGTTTAGTTTCTTCTTGGATGATCTATCCAAAACTGTCAAAGGGGTGTTAAAATCCCCAACTATTATAGTTCAGGAAGATATCAAGTTGTTCATATCCATTAGGGTCTGCTTTATGAATTGAGGAGCATTCTGGTAGGGTGCATAAATGTTAATTATTGAAATCTCTTCATGTTGTGTGTTTCCCTTGGGAAACATATAGTGACCTTCCTTATCTTTCTTTACCTTTGTTGGTTTAAAGCCCATTGTATCTGCAAATAAAATTGCAACCCTAGCTTTTTTCTGATTTCCATTTGCCTGTATTGTAGATGTCCATCTCTTCACTCTGGGTCTGTTTTTATCCTTTAAGGTAAGATGAGAATTTTTTTTTTTTTTTTTTGTGAGACAGAGCCTCAAGCTGTCATACTGGGTAGAGTGCCATGGCATCACAGCTCACAGCAACCTCCAACTCCTGGGCTCAAGCAATTCTCCTACCTCCACCTCCCAAGTATCTGGGATTACAGGTGACTGCCACAATGCCCAGCTATTTTTTGGTTGCAACTGTCATTGTTGTTTGGCGGGCCCAGGCTGGATTCAAACCTTCAGCTCAGGTGTATGTGGCAGGTGCCTTAGCCACTTGAGCCATAGGCGCCAAGCCAAGATGAGATTCTTATATGCAGCAGATGTCTGGTCTGTGTTTATGTATCCAGTCAGCCAACCTGTGCCTCTTTAGATGACAATTTAAACCATTCACATTGAGAGAATTGATACAGATGGTAGTGTTTTTGGTGTCATGTTCTTCAAAAGTCCAGTGGATATTTTTAATCCTTTTACCACTGCGGTAGTTGGGTTTTGTTCAAAAATTTCCAGGTGAGTTTACTTTCATGGTAGAGCATTGTGCTGGTAATTATGGATGATGGGCCTGAGAATATTCTGGAGAGCTGGTTTTGTTTTGGCAATTTTTTTTTAACATGTGTATATCAGCAAAGTGTTTGATTTCTCCATCACAAATGAAACTCAGTTTAGCTGGATACAATATCCTTGGATGAATATTGTTTTGTTTTAGGAGATTGAAGCTCGATGGCCATCCTCTTCTGGCTTAAAACGTTTTGGCTGAGAGGTCTGTAGTCATTCTTATATTTTTCCCTTTGTAGGTCATGCTTTTCTGACGTCTGGCTGCTTGCAGAATTTTTTCCTTCATCTTAATTTGGCAAAATTAATCACAATGTGTCTAGAAGATGCTTTCTTTAGATTGGGTCATGCTGGGGTTCTAAAACTGTCTATATCTGAATTTCTGTATCTTGTGCAATTCTTGGTAAATTCTCCTCCATAATGTCTTGGAGTAGAGCATTTGTACCTTTAGGACCATCCTCTTCTACTTCAGGAATCCCTATAAGATGAATGTTTGATCTTTGGAGTGGTCCCACACTTCTCTCAGGGAATGATCAGTTTTTTGTTCTCTATTTGTCTCCCTCTTTGAGTGTTTGGGAATGTTCAAAAGCTTTGTCTTCAATTTCAAAGATCCTTTCTACTGCCTCGTCAACTCTATTACTGAGGGATTATACTCTATTTTGGAGCTCCTCGAATAACTTTTTCATTGCCTTGGTCTCTGCTATTTCTTTTCTCATTATGTCCATATCTTTGGTGCTTTGTCTTTAAATTCATTAATTTCTTGAGACAACTTTAGAACTACTCTTTGGATTTCAATTTCCAACTTTTCTTCCATTCTATTCATCTTATTTGTCATCCATATTCTAAAGTATATTTCTTTCTTTTTTTTTTTTTTTAGACAGAGCCTCAAGCTGTCACCCTGGGTAGAGTGCCATGGCATCACAGCTCAAAGAAACCTCTAATTCCCAGGCTCAAGCGAGTCTCTTGCCTCTGCCTCCCAAGTAGCTGGGACTACAGGCACCTGCCACAACGCCTGGCCATTTTTTGATTGCAGCCGTCATTGTTGTTTGTCGGGCCCGGGCTGGATTCGAACCTGCCAGCTCAGGTGTACATGGCTGGTGCCTTAGCCCATTGAGCCACAGGCACTGAACCCTAAAGTATAATTCTGCCATTTAGCCATTTGTCTATGCATGGCATCTTCAGTTGTATCTCCTTTGTCATTCCTTGGGGGAGTTGATCTACTCTGGTTAGTTGTTTGCCAGAGTTCTTCCATTGGTTCTGCCCCATGGTTATTTTCCACCATTTGGTTATTAGGACTGGTAGGGTGAGACTGAATTGGGGTTCCCAGATAGTAGAATTAATCATCCTCTTACCAAAGCACTAGGCTTTGTAATTGTGGCTTATTCCCTAAAACCTCACAAAGGCCCTTTCCAGAGTTTGGCCAGAGACTCTGGGGACCTACTTGGTGAGATAGCACAAGTTGGCTCAGTTTTGTAATAAGTCAACCTCTGTGCTAGTCTAAGATTCATGGTATTAGGTTTAAATCTCAGCTGTGGTGAGATACAGACAGCTGTAGCTCCCCTCCCCCACCATTCAGTTCTTTTCCACTACAGAACTTCAAATGTCAACCTTAGAGTGTCCCTGCATGGACATCACCAGATGTGAGTTCTAATCAAATTGTCTCTGGCAGTACAAAACCTGCTCAACAGAGAGGGATCCAAGGGTCTCCAACAGTGGATATAAACCCTCAGTTCTCTTCCACAATTCTGTGGGTATGGTGCCCAGTCCCCTCTGGTAAGCTGCTAATTGCCCATTGAAGTCCAAACTGGGCATCAATTCTCCTGTCCCCAGGGCACAATCAAAGCCAGGAGTCTGGGACACTCCCCCTTCAGGGCTCAGTTTGCACTAGGCATCCACATCTTTGCTTGCCAAATCAGTTGGAGCCAAGGGTCTTCACCCCTACTTGCCAGTCTCAGTCCACACTGGCCTCTGCTTCTCTGCTCACCAGTTCAGTTGGAGCCAGGAGGCCACACCCCCACCCGCTGGTCTCAGTCCACACCCCACAAGCTCTGATTGTCAGCCCAGTTGGAGCCGTGAAGCATGCCTCTGCCCACCAAACTCAGTCCACACCCAGCTACCATTCTCCTTCTTGAAGGCACTGTCAGAGCTGGGGGTTCTGCACCCCCCCCCCCACCAAACACAGCCTGAGCTGAGGGTCAACACCACCGCTGGCCAGGCAAAGTCATAACCAGGGGACTGCTCCTCCTTCTGCCCAACGTCCCTTTCTTCCCCACTAGTCACAAATTCCGCCCTGATATTTGGCAGTTCACACTATTCCCAGATCTCTCAGGAAAAGACCATATACTCTGGGCTCTGCAGGGGGCAGAACTTCAGACCTCCAAGCAAGGGGCTAAGGATTCACTGGGAGTTTGGAATTTCCAGGGAAAATATATGTTCAATTTTATGCCAGGTGGGGTGGTGTCTAGGGTCACAAGTGGGACCTCCTGGAGAAAGAGACCCAGTGTTTAATGGCTCTCTCCAGTGAGGTAAAATGAGAGGTCGTTTTTTACCTGCTCACTTACCTGCGGTGGGCCTCCTGCTTGGGGGAGGGTTTCTCATCGTCTAGAAGATAGGCTTTGTACCTGTAATTTGTTTTCTTAAATGCTCTTCCGTGCATCCACAGCTTGCTGAAATTCTTTCTTGGCTCAGCTCCCCACCTTTTGTTTCATGGAGTCTGATTCTGTCCAATTTTTCTCCCGATGGTCAGGAGCCTCTGCTGAGGGTTGCTACTAGTTGGCTATCTTCCAATATGCTCTTGAGACCCTGCCTGGTTAGGACCCCCTAGACCCACGCGTTTGAGAGTCAACAGATGGAAGGTATTAAACTCTTTGAATATGTAGTTAAACTAGAAAACCTGGTTTACTTCCTCTACCAGAATAGCTTCTGATTTAATTTTGGTTATTTCTTTTCTTCTGCTAGGTTTGTGAGTGGATTGCTGTTCCTTTTCCTGTTCCTTGAGGTAGTACTGGAAAGGAACTTAGTTCCTTAAGTTGTTTAAGTGTGTTCTTTTGGTTTTTTGGATGTCTGCACACAATGTGGTAATTTTTTCTTTTAGGACTGTGTCTCACAAGATTTGTAGCTTATGGCTTCATTGTCATTATGTTTGAGTAAAGTAATGATTTCCTTCTTTAACTCATGCTTGATGCAATTATCATTCAGCATAAGGTTGTTTAGTTTCCATGAGTTTGCGTGGTGATGAAGGTTATTTTGGAGTGGAGTTCTGCTTTTATTCCCTTGTGCTCTGAAAAGATATAAGATATAATTTCTATTATTTTAAATTTTGGAGGATTGATTTGTGTTCTTAGATATTGTCAACTTTATATTTTAATCCATGACCTGCTGAGAAGAACATATACTTTATAGTTTGGGGGTATTATATTCTGTACATGCCTTTTAAGCTCAATTGTTCTAGGGTTGCATTTAATTCCCTTGTTTTTTTTTTAACTTAAGTTTAGAGAATCTGTCTAGTTCTGCCAGCAGCATGTTGAAGTCCCCAGGTATGGTATTGTAGGATGTCATATTGTTCAGACCAGTTAGGCTTAGTTGTATAGATCTGGAGCATTTAAGTTTGGTGTATATATATTTAAAATTGATATGTCTTCATCTGGAATTGTTCCCTTGACCAGCATACATTGTTCAGCTTTGTCTTTATTTACTTTTGTTGCTTTAAATTGACTTGTATTTGCAATAAGATCGTGACTCCTCCTTTCCAATGATTTCCTTGTGGCTGAAATATTGTTTTCCAAACCTTTTCTCTGAGTCTTATTGTGTCCTTAGAGGTTAGATGTATTTCCTTAAGTAGCATATAGTTGGCTTGTGCTTTTTTCTTCAGTCAGCCAGCCTATGCCCCTTCAAACTCTTCTGATTTATTGGGAGAATTGATAAATATGGTGGTTCATTCATTCTATTTAGTGGCTCTCTCCAGTGAGATAAAATGAAAGGTCCTTTGTTCCCTGCTCATTTGCGGAGGGCCCGGTAGTTGGCCTCCTGCTCGGGGGAGGGGTCTCCTGTCCTCTAGAAGATAGGCTTTGTACCTGTAATTTGTTTTCCTGAATGCTCTTCATTTTGAATGAGCCATTTTGCAAGCTAGATTTTATCACTTAGTCTATGTGTCTACTTTACTTGTGTTCTACTGTGATGGTCAGTATGAAGAACATTTCTGAGTACTTTCTCCAAAGCTGGTCTTATGGCAAATTTCCTCAATGTATGCATGTAAGGAAAAGATTTGATTTCTATGCTGAATTTGAAACTTAGTTTAGCAGGATCCAGAATCCTGGGCTGAAAAATGTTTTTCTTAAGTAAGTTAATTTTAGATGACCACCATTTTCTGGCTTTAAAAATTTTAGCTGCAATACCCACTGTCACCCTGATGGATCTGCCTCTGTAGATCAATTAGTGCTACTCCTGGCTGCTTGCAGAATTTTCTCTTTCATTTTGTCCTTGGCCAGGTTCATTGCCATGTGTCCAGGAGATGCTCTGTTTGTACTGAGGTGAACCTGGGTTCAATATCCCTCTAAAATAAATTTGTCAGAATTTTTGGTGATACTTGGGAAATTTTCAGTGATGATGTCATTCACTAGGGCTATCTACCTTTGGGTCACTCTCCTTCTCCTTCTGGGATACCTATAACTTATATGTTTGTTCAGTTTTTGAAGTTACATATCTCTGTAAGAGATTATTCTGCTTTTCTTCTCTTCTTTTCTGCCTCTTTAAATGCCTGAATCAGTTCAAGATCCTTCCTTCTAGTTCTGCGATTCTTTATTCTCCATGATTTAATCTGTTACTGATACTTTCTACTGAATCTTTATGGTCCCTGAATGACTCCTTCAATTACTTAAGTTCCAATATATTCTTTTTAATTTTATCATCTTTTTCAGTCATTTTGGGGGTCAATTTTTGGATTTCCTTTCAGTGGTTTTCCACGTTCCCTTCAATTCTCTTCATCATTTTCACCATCCCTAATCTAAACTGCCTTTCTGTCATTTCCATGATTTCTTCATGTGTGGGATCCTTTGTGGGGGGGAAGTTAATCTGTTCAGGTTTTTCTTACTGCCAGATTTTTTTTCTTCGTTTTTTCTCACGAGTGTTTTCTTTTTGTTTGCTTTCTTCCCCCTAGTTTTTCCTCTCACCTCCTTTTTCTTCATAATTTTCCTTGACTCTGTGCCTAGGTATTGGAGTGGCCGTTTGATACAGGGACAAAAAGAAGAGAAGAGTAAAGATGGAGATGTGTGTAGAAAATGAAATACAGGCTGGGCATGTTGGCTCACATGTGTAATCCTAGAACTTTGGGAGGCCAAGGCAGGTGGATTGTCTGAGCTCACAGGTTGGAGAACAACCTGAGCCAAAGTGATACTTTGTCTCTCAGAATAGCAGGGCATTGTGGTGGGCACCTGTAGTCCCAGCTACTTGGGAGGCGGAGGCAAGAGAATCACTTGAGAACAAAGTTTGAGGTTCTTGTGAGCTATGAGGCCACAACACTGTACTGAGGATGACAAAGTGAGATTCTGCCTTATAATAAAAAAAATGAAATAGGAAAAAATTAAAAAAATTGGAAATATGAAAGAAGAATGTCAAGAGAAAAACAATAATAGTGATGTTGAGCAGGGTGTGGCCAGGATTCTGGAGGCTGGAACAGGTAGATCCCTCAAGGACAAGAATACCTTGACAGCCTAAGGAAGAACAAGATCCCAGCCCTATATTGAAAAAAAAATACAGCTGTGTTTATAGTTCAGAGTTGCATATGCTGTCTCTTGGAAGGCCAAAGCTAAATTTATGTCATACCACAGTGGTTTGAGGCCTCAATCAGCCAGGCCAATCCTGTGGCAACCAAGCCCTGGCCTCAGAGAATATCTCTATCTAAGAAATAAAATACAGAATAAAATAGCTCTAAACATTACACCAAGGGATATTTTGATTGTCCTTTGAGAGATTTTTAAAGGCAACATGAGAAAAGTAAAAAAAGAAATCACCACAAAATGAAAGATAGAAAAGATGAAAGAAAAGAGAAAAGAAGAAAAAGAAAAAAGAGATGTAGACAGCAAGATGGAAGACCAAAAGGATTGTTCAGCTGAGCTCTTCTGGTATGGTTGGGGAAAAAGAGAAAATCCAGTCATATCTGGTGCGGAGACCTTGCCTGGAGTCATAGCTCAGGGAGCACAGTGAGAAGGTGGTGAGATGGATACACTGTGTGATCCAGAGTGGTGGAAATCTGATCCTTTAGAGCAAGGACTGATGTATTTTTGGTCAAAGGAAGAGTTTGGCTATACTCAGCCTGGTAAAAAGCTCCTGATTTTGAGGAACCCTCCCGCCAAGCCCCTCAAAATCCTTGAATTATAGGAGTGGCCTTAACACCATGCCAGTCAATACCATTTCTTCTATCGCTCTCATTCTCTTCCTTGTTCTCATCCTCTCCTATTCCTCAGTTCTTTTCTTCCATCTTCTTTCCCCTTTTTTTCCTTTTTCTTTTATTTTTTTCTTTCCTTTTTTTAAAAAATAATTTTATTAAATCATAATTGTGTACATTAGTGCAATCATGGGGCACAATGTGCTGACTTCATATACAATCTGAAATATTTTGGTCGAACTGTTAAACATAGCCTTCATGGCATTTTCTTAATCACTATATGAAGA